>CAUYQU010035972.1:0-136076 GCA_963574635.1 Cheracebus regulus
ACCTTTCTTATAGGCAAGGATACACAAAGACTTAACATAAAGGGATGGAGGTAGATCTACCAACCTAATGGAAAGAAAAAAAAAACAGATTTGAACTCAGACCTGGAACAAGCAAATTTAATAAATATTTACAGAACCTACTACCCCATATCCACAAAACATATATTTTTTTCAATATTATATCATACTTATTCTAAAAGTGATCATAAAATAGGAAATAAATCACTTTTTAGTAATTGCATAAGCATTTCACAGATTTAAATGAAATCCTGAGCAATAGAACAAGATTCTCGTTCTCTCTCCCTCCTTCTCTTTCTTTCTTTTTTCTCTTTTGTTCTACTTCTTTCTTTCTCTTAAAAAAAAAAAACTTCCCCTCTCTTTCTCCTTCTT
Source organism: Cheracebus regulus (assembly GCA_963574635.1). NCBI lineage: Eukaryota > Metazoa > Chordata > Mammalia > Primates > Pitheciidae > Cheracebus > Cheracebus regulus. Next base: position 391 of record CAUYQU010035972.1, read on the forward strand.
TCTAAAACAAAAAAAAGAACTTTGCCAACTTTCCAGAATTGTTATCTAACATCGCTAGAAAAAAAAAATAATAAAATAAAATAAAATAAGAAACAGTAATTAAAATATCCTAACAAAGGAAAGCCCTGGAACAGATGATTTCACTGGTGAGTTCTACTAAATATTTAAAAAGGAATTAATCTCAATATTTAAAAAACTCTTCCAAAAAACTTGAAGAAAAGCAAACACTTCTGAAGTCTTATTATGAGGCCAGCATTATCTTGTGATATGGTTTGGCTCTGTGTCCCCACCCAAATCTCATGTTGAATTGTAATCCTCACTGTTGAAGGAGGAACCTGGTGGGAGGTAATTAGATCACTGGGGCAGATTTCCCTTTGCTTTTCTCATGATAGTGAGTTAGTTATCATGAGATCTAGTTGTTTGAAAGTTTGTAGCACTTTCCACTTCACTGTCTTCTGCTCCATCCATGTAAGACTTGCCAGCTTCCCCTTCACCTTCTACTGTAATTGTAAGTTTCCTGAGGCCTCCCCAAGCCATGCTTCCTGTACATCCTGTGAAACTGTGAGCCAATTAAACCTCTTTTCTTTATAAATTACCCAGTCTCAAGTAGTTCTTCATAGCAATGTAAAAATGGGCTAATTCACCTTGATTCCAAAGCCAGAGAAAGACACTGCAAGAAAATTACATACCAATATATCTTATAAATATTGATGGAAAAATCACTTAATTAAACACTAGCAAATCAAATTCAGCAGAATGTTAAAATATCATAAAACATGACAAGTAGGATTTATTCTTGGAATGCAGATTGTTGAAGATATTAAAATCAATGTAATACACCACATTATCAAAATGAAGGAAAATAACACAAGATCATTTCAATCGATGTGGAAAAAGCATTTGACAAAATATATTATCTTTATAAAAACATTAAACTAGAAATAGAAGAAAATTATCTCAACATAATAAATGTTATATGTAAAAAAAAATCACAGCTGACATTATACTCAGTAAGGAAAGACTGAAAGCTTTTTTTTCTATTATTGCAAACAAGAACAGGATACAGAATTCACCACTTCAATTCAACATAATATTCAAAGTTCCCAGAGTACTTACACAAGGAAAAAAAATGAAGGGCATCAAATTAGAAAGAAAGAAGTAAAATTAGCTCATCTGCAAATGACATGGTCTTATATGTAGAAAACTCTAACAATACTACACATTTAGAAAACACATTTAAAAGTAATAAATGCATTAGACAATGTTGTCAGATCCAGTATTAAGATGCAAAAATAACTTACATTTCTACATAACAAAGAACCAACCTAAAATAATATGAGAATAGGCAAATTTAAAGAGACAAAAAGTAGATTGTTTGTCATACAGGACTGGAGAGAGGAGGGTATAGGGAGTTATTGTTTAATGGGTACAGAATTTCAGTTTGGGAAGATAATATTCTGGAGATGGATGAAGTTGATGGTTGCACAGCAATGTGAACGTACTTAATGCCACTGAACTATATACTTAAAAGTGGTTTAAAATGGTAAATTTTATGTTATGTATATTTTACCACAATATACTAAATGTAATTTTAAAAAGTGAAAACAATTCTTAAATAACATCAAAGAGGGCATACAATGTCTAAAATATTTAGACAATATAAAACAAGAAGAATAGAAACTTGTTCAAAAGAGGACTTAGTATTGCATCTTGGATACCAGCTCAGACACAGTAAAACAGAGAACTGGCTCTAGATGTGAAGCCCCCGTTCCTGACTCTAACACTTGAACAATATTTCTAGACACACTCTGGGCCAGAAAAGACCCACTGAATTGAATGGAAGGATCTAGTAATTAGGATACCCATAACCTGCTGACTAAAGAACCCTTAGGCACTAAATAACCAGCAGCAATACCCGGGTAGTGTACTACGGGCCTTGGGTGAGACTCCAATGCATACTAGCTTCAGGTGAGACACAACACATTCCCAGGTATGGTAGCTACAGTGAAACAAAGTACTTTTTCTTGTACCTTAGGTACAGCTAGAGAACAGGGCATAGAGCACCGAGAAGATCTTGGGGTCCCCAATTCCAGGCCGAGGCTCTGGGAAAGCATTTCTGGATTTGCCCTGGGTGAGAATGTATATCATTATCCTGAAGCACGAGCCTAAGGCCTGGAAACATCCACAGAAGCTGGCTACGGAGCCCTTGGACCTTGTAAATATTGGTGATAGTCTGGCAGTATTCTCTATTGGCCTGTGTTGGCAGTGGCCACGTGGAGAAGCTCCTTTGTTGAAAGGGGAATGAAAAGTGGGAACAATTGCTATTGTGGTATGAGTGACAGCTCAGCAGCAGTACAAGAGAATGTCAGGTAGATTTCTAAGGTTTTTGACTGTAGTCCCTGGTGCCTAGAGAGCATGTCTGGACCCACCTATGGCCTGGGGAAACTTGCCACCCTAAAAGAAAGGACACAGCCATAATGGCTTTACCTGATGATTGTACACCCATAGGACCTTGAGCAAACATAGGCAATAGCCAGGGAGTGGTTACAGTGGGCCTTGGGTGAGACTCAGTGCTGTGCTGGCTTTTGGTCTGACCCAGTGCACTCCCAGTGGTAGTGGCCATGCAGGTACTTGTGTCACTTCTTCCCTAGAACCAAGTGGCTCGGCACAGAGAGAAATACTTTTTTTATTGGGAAGAAAGTAAGGGAAGAAAACGAGAGTCTCTGCCTGGCAATCCAGAATATTTTTCTTGATCTTATCCAAGGCCACCAAGATGATACCTCTATGAGTCTGAAACAATCACAGCATCATTGTGCTTGGGATGTGTATTAGTCTGTTCTCACACTGCTAATAAAGACATACCCAAGACTGGGAAATTCATAAAGGAAAGAGGTTTAAAGAACTCATAGTTTCACATGGCTGAGGAAGTCTCACAATCATGGAAGAAGGCAAAGGATAAGCAAAATGACATCTTACATGCTGGCAGGCAAGAGAACTTGCACAGGAGAAACTTCAATTTATAAAACCATCAGATCTCGTGAGACCTTCTCACTACAAAGAGAACAGTATGGAAGAAAACGACCCCATGATTCAATTATCTCCACCTGGCCTCACCCTTGACACATGGAGATTATTAAAATTCAAGGTAAGATTCAGGTGGGGACACAGCCAAACTATATCGGAGTGCCTCCTATGGAAGGTACAGCTTAGATCACAGTGCCCAAGTGGTTTCAAATACCTGGAAAGGCAACCCAAGAACATGTATATAAAAATCTAGAGTGTGAGGATTTCTAAAAATATCTAACTCTTCAATGTTCAGAAACCGAAGAAATTCTACAAGCATAAACACCATCCAGGAAAACATAACCTTATAAAATAAACTAAATAATGCACCATGGACCACTTCTGGAGAAGCAGAGGTATGTGACTTTTCAGATGAAGAATTCAAAAGAACTGTTTTGAGAGCTTATCCACCATGATCAAGTAGGATTCACCATGAGGATGCAAGGCTGGTTCAACATACGCAAGTCTATAAACATAATTCACCACATAAACAGAACCAAAGACAAAAACCCCATGATTACCTCAATTGATGCAGAGAAGGCCTTTGACAAAATTCAACAGCACTTTATGCTAAAAACCCTCAATAAACTAGGCATTGATGGAAGGTATCTCAAAATAATAAAAGCTATTTACGACAAACCAACAGCCAATATCATACTGAATGGGCAAAAACTGGAAGCATTCCCTTTCAAATCTGGCACTAGACAAGGATGCCCTCTCTCACCACTCCTACTCAGTATAGTACTGGAAGTTCTAGCCAGAGCAATCAGGCAAGAAAAAGAAATAAAGGGTATTCAAATAAGAAAAGAGGAAGTAAAATTGTCTCTATTAACAGACAACATGATTGTATATCTAGAAGACCCCATCGTCTCAGGCCAAAATCTCCTGAAACTGATAAGCAACTTCAGCAAAGTCTCAGGATACAAAATCAATGTGCAAAAATCACAAGCATTCCTATACACCAATAACAGACTTCAAGACAGCCAAATCAAGAACAAACTGTCATTCACAATTGCTACAAAGAGAATACAATACCTAGGAGTACAACTAACAAGGAATGTAAAGGACCTCTTCAAAGAGAACGACACTGGAACTCTTAAAGTATTTTTCCATGCAAACATTGCTATAAAGGGGACTAAGGTTCTCCATTGGTTTGGGGCATTTGGCTATTGGTCAATTATCATCAATGAACTTTAAAAAACAAACAAAAAAAAAGTCTGGGGGTGGTGGCTCATGCCTGTAATCCCAGCACTTTAGGATGCCGAGGCTGGCGGATTACCTGAGGTCAGGAGTTAGAGACCAGCCTGGCCAACATAGTGAAACCCCATCTCTACTAAAATAATTTTAAAATAAAAAATTAGCTGGGTGTGGTGGCACGCACCTGTAGTCCCAGCTACCCGGGAGGCTGAGGCAGGAGAATCGCTTGAACCTGGGAGGCGGAGGTTGCAGTGAGCCAAGATCACACCATGGCACTCCAGCCTTGGCAACAGAGCAAGACTCTGTCTCAATAATTAAATTAAAAATAAAAAATTTTTTAAAAGAGGAAGTCTTGCAAAGCCCATAGAGCATTAAACACCAATGTATTTAAGGAGCAGGACCTTGGATGAACGGACTATCAGAGAAGGGAGATACAGATATTCTACTCATCCATCAGGCTAGATGTCCACATTGTGTAGCTTCCAGAAGCTGAGGCATTTCTCCTTCCTCCTCAGACCACTAACAAAGCAAACACCAGGCAGCCGGGACCCCGCACAGCTTCCACAGATGGAGGGTTCTCATTTGTCTCGCTGCACAGAACCAGAATCACCATCACTCAAACATGGCAAGGAGGCTGCAGGCAGGAGGCTGTGACCACGCAACGCAGGCCTTTGGACATCTGAGTGTTTCCCAAGTCACAAAAGAGCTGTTCCCACTCTCAGACTCATCAGCTACATGTCCTCTGTCTCTCTGTGGCTCTCTATTTTTCTGAAACAGTTGTCCTTCTTGGACCAGCCAAAGCCAATGGCAGAGAGAAAGTGTAAAACAAATACACGCTAACTACAAACACTGTGAAAGGTGACGAAAAAGGAGTTTCTCCAAATTCTGAAAGGTGGGTGGGGGGTAGCGGGTGACTATGACTACGATGGGGGAGTACGAGGAAACATTTTAAGCAAGTCACAAGGTATGTCTGCGGCCCTAATAACCAGAGGACACAGGTTTTTATTATGCCCTGGAAGTCAGTCTGACCTAGATAGAGCAAGCCTTCAACTAGTTTCAGCTCATGCGTCTCTGCGCTGTTAGTATTGGGATGCGTGGCGCCCAAGCACACAGCTGTACTGGGCTGGTTTGTTTCCTTCTTTTCTCCCAGCCGGCTCATTCACCAGGGTTTACTTTCATGACTGCTGCTCTCAGGAAAATTCTGCTTCTGGATTCTCACTCCCAGGACCCCACTCTCCCTAATGTTTCTCTAAGGCTGTCAATGCTTTTGGTTTTAGCCAGCTTGACAAACTTGTAGCTTTCTCATCACAACAGACAAGTGATGAGGACATTTCTGTTTTGTACCTTATATTCTGCAACACAAAACGTCATGCCAACCTAAGCGTATGAATGGGACATGAGAGTCATTCAAAACTTGCCCGTGGCTTCTACCACTAAAGAAATGTAGGAGAAGCTGAAGAAAGGAGAAACACCTTCACAAAAGGATCTCACAAAAGGATCAACCCACCTCCCCTAAAATGCTTTGCTGGAATATACTTTGTAGTGAATAGGACATGTATCTAACCATAAAACATTTTTTTCCTTCTTTTTAAAATAGAGATAAGGTCTCACCATGTTGCCCAGGCTAGTCACCAACTTCCAAGCTCAAGTGATCCACCTGCCCTAGCCTCCCAAACCAATAACATATTTTCTATCTCATGCTACTGGACACTAGGAGCTGAAAGTATTCACATCTGCGCGCACGCACGCACACACACACACACACACACACACACACACACACACACACACAATCAGAGACAACCAACAAAGATGACCCAGGCTTTCTCCTTTTCTGCGGTGGTAAGTTTCTTTAATATACTGATACTCAAATGACTTAAAGGGATATGAAAAGAACAGCTACAGTACCTTGGAAAAGCATCATATTAAAATTTACTAGTTTGGGGCTGGGCACAGTAGCTTGTGCCTGTAATCCCAGAACTTTGGGAGGCCAAGGTGGGAGGATCACCTGAGGTCAGAAGTTCAAGACCAGCCTGGCCAACACGGTGAAACCACATCTTTACTAAAAATACAAAAAATTAGCAGGGTGTGGTGGCAGGCGCCTGTAATTCCCAGCTACTCAGGAGGCTGTGACAGGGCGAATCGCTTGAACCCTGGAGGCTGAGGTTGCAGTGAGACGAGATAGTGCCACTGCACTCCAGCCTGGGGAACAGAGTGACACCCGATCTCAAAAAAAAATAAAATAAAATTTACTAGTTTTGGTGGAAAAGATAATTAAAACACTCCAAAATTAAGCTACTATTTGGTAAATTCCTCATTAGTTGTAAAGTCATGTCACATTTCATCAGTAATATTGAAGAACGCCTTTACAGCACCTCCCTTATTCCATTCACCGAAAACACCCACCATTCTTAACAGTTTGTTTCCCTTTCAAAAGAAAAAACATATTTGAAAATGAAAGGACTATATAATATTTATAACAAATCAAACAGAACAACTATGGGGTATTTAATAACATTATGGAATTACTGCTAATTTGCCTAGGTTAGCAATAGTATTGTGGTTATTTTTCAAGGGCCTTTATCTTTTAAAGATGCATGCTAAAATATTTATGGATGAATTAACATGATGCCTAGGTTTGTTTCAAAATAATTGGGGAGAGGAGGGGGCAGATGGGGATATAAATGAAACATGATGACCCACAAGTTGAAAACTGCTGGAGTCTGATATTGGGTTTGTTTTTCTATTCTCTCTACTTTTGTGTATTTTAGAAACTGTACATGATAAAAAGGGAAAAAAGGAGCAGTTATATAAAATGGTCTAAATTTTAAATCTCCAACAATAACTTGCAGCATTTCTTGGTAATTTTTCCACTGAGAGTCTGGACAGAGGTAAAGAATATCACTAAATCCTATTCAGAAGTAACCTACCTAAAACACTGGGGCAAGAGGTAGGAAACTGCTGTTCTCATCCCAGCTTTGCCACCGTCTAGCTTTGTGACCTTAAGCCTGTCTCTTAACCTCTGTGGGCTCCATTACTTCATTTATATAAAACCAGTGCGTCAGACCGGAAGTATTTTAAGGTCTCTTCCAGCTATAAGATTCAATGAAATATGAAGCCCACTTAAAAGGAAGCAGCAAAAGTGCAACCCAGGCATAGTTAATCCTAACAGCTGCTACAATTCTACAGTGCATTTGGTCAACTACAGAAACCAATCATCCAACCTAAATGTTGGGAGAAAGATATTTATCTGACATTGACCAACAGCTTGGCTTTGTTCCACTTTATGCAGCCAAAGGCATACTCAAAATTGGGATACAGTGAAGTGATAGAAGTTAATTGAATTAGGTTTCACTGAACTCTTATAATATCCCAGGATTAACCGGCCCACTGGGAAATGAGAACAAGTTTTATGTCTGGGAAGTGCCCTGTTTTTTCCTTTTATAATTGCTTTAAAAAGTGGGAACCTAGCACTTAGGAACCCATAAAGATCAATGTGTTCTCAGAGTAAAGAGCCAATTAACAGAAAATTCCACATACAGAAAAACAGGGAAGGGTCTAACTGGAATGAAGGAAATAGCATTTTATCTCAGGGATTAAGTTTCCCAAATTCCTGGGAGTCCTTGTAAAAAGAGAACAGGCTGGAATCTGTTTTTGGACAAACTTTTCCGCTGTGATTTTCCAGAACAGTGATCTGGGTATCAATGCACAGTAGACTGACGTCCTAGTATCTGACTTACTCATACTCCTCACACAGCTCTGCTGGCCACAGTGCATATTTCAGAATGCTGCCTTGGCTGGGGTCCTCATTACGTGTAATTAATTCAGTTCTAGTTCAGCTCAAGTTCAAACCAGTCGAAATAAGTTACTTTTAAAGTTGTTGGTTCAAATTAAGTTCCACTTCTAGAATGGAGACTGCCCAAAGATGTCTCGATCTATAATAATTCTGTTCACTATCTGTCAGCCTTCTGAAGATACGCAGATGAAGGCGCTCATACCACAATAGAGAATTAAATCAGATGAAAAATCTGTATGTTGCTACAAAATCAGCTTGAGTGAAGATAGGATGAGACTAACATAATTAAACAAAGAAAAAGTACTCTTTCTGTGCATTTCTGCCTAGACATCATCTTAAACAGAGATTTCAATATTTTTATCAGGTTTTTCTGTGTCCCCTGGGTAATAATTCACGTTGAATTCCAGTTTTCAGAAGAAATTCCGTTTAGTTCTTTAACAACTATAAAAAAAGCTTGAAGTGTGAAGCAGTGCCGTCCTTTCAATTCACTGAGCAAGCCTTCTCTTGTTCTCCACTACTGGGCCTAAGATTTCCTCACCTCTTGATGGTGAGGGTGTCTCTCCTTCTGGACAGTCTCTGAGCTTGTGGGTAACTTCAGCAGCCCTTGGGGAACTCAGAAAAGGCAACTTACTTTAGTATCATTGAAGGCAAAAAGGCTCTTAAAGAGACCTGCACCACCCTACATAGCTGTTGATTATATTTACAAAATGTTTTCACGCTTCTTTCCACAGCCAATGAGACAGATGCTAACAGCTATACACAATGGTCTAAATTTTAACTCTCCAACAATCATGTGTATTTCTTGAAAAAATTTCCTCTTTAGGGTCTGTACACAGGTGAAAAAAAAAATCCTAGTCAGAAATGAGTTATGAAACAGGCAAAATTATTTCCCCACCATGTTCTTTATCTGTCCAAGGTAAAATGCTGAAATTTCACCTTACTTGTTCAGATTTTCAAATGAGAAGAGAATAGCTAACAGAGACATTGTCAGGTCTGTCCGCTGTCTCACACTCTTTTCTGGCTCCATCCTTTTTTCTTCATTTCTCATTTTCTGTTGTTGGTGGTTTTGTTTGTTTGTATTTTGCTTTTTTTTTTTTTTAGATGGAGTCTTGCTCTGTTGCCAGGCTAAAGTGCAGTGGTGTGATCTCGGCTCACTGCAACCTCCTCCTCCCGGGTTCAAGCAATTCTCCTGCCTCAGCCTCCCAAGTAGCTGGGACTACAGGCACACGCCACCACACCTGGCTAATTTTTTGTATTTTAGTAGAGACAGGGTTTCATCATGTTTGCCAGGATGGTGTTGATCTCCTGACCTCGTGATCCACCCCCCTCGGCCTCCCAAAGTTCTGAGATTACAGGCATAGGCCACCGTGCCTGGCCTCAGCTCTCATTTTATCAGACAAAGGCCCCAAGTTAATTCTAACCTAAACATTTTACTGCCATCTTTCCTTCTAGTCTCCAAACACACGTTTTCTGGACATACTGAACGTAGATGAGAAAATTATCTTTGTGTCTGATCTGGCTGCGACATTCTCTTCTTAAAATTCTAATATTATCTCTCAACCAATCGCTCTGCAAAATTAGCACAATGTTTTTCTCCTCCACGACAAGACTTTTAGCTTGTTTGATCAGTTGGTTAACTGTTGATTGGTTTATGTCTGGATACTTTAGAATCAAATCGTCCAATAACTGAAAAAAGAAGACTTTTAAATCTGAAGACTTTTAAATCCATCTGCTCCTGCACTCACAGTATATGGATAAAGAAACTCAGCAGGGCATGGTGGCTCATGCTTGTAATCCCAGCACTTTGGGAGGCCAAGGCGGGCGGATCACCTGAGGTCAGGAGTTCGAGACCACCTGGCCAACATATAGTGAAACCCTGACTCTACTGAAAAAAATACAAAAATTAGCTGGGAATGGTGGTACATGCCTGTAGTCCCAGCTACTTGGGAAGCTGAGGCAGGAGAATCGCTTGAACCCGGGAGGCAGAGGTTGCAGTGAACCAAGATTGCGCAACTGCTCTCCAGCCTGGGCAACAGAGCAAGACTCCATCACTAAAAAAATTTAAAAAAAATTTTTTAAAAGGCTGGGCATGGTGGCTCATGCCTGTAATCCAAGCACTTTGGAGGCCAAGGCGGGTGGATCACCTGAGGTCGGGAGTTCAAGACCAGCCTGACCAACATGGTGAAATCCTGTTTTTATTAAAAAAATAAATAAATAATAAAAAATTAAAAACTAATTTTTAAAAAACCCAGAAAGTTAAAGAAACTGAGGCACCAAATTCCTTTCCTAAGGCTGTAGCTAGTTAGCAGCACAAAGTGGACCAGGTTCTAGGTCTCTGGCTTCTGATTCTGACGCAGTGCTATTTGTTCCATGTCATACGATCATGTGCCATGCGCCAAACCCCCAATTCTTCTCAAGTACACCTCATCCCTCATTCCCGCATTTGACAACCTGCTCCCATCCTCCCAAGCCTCCTCTAAAGCTGGCCATAGACCTAACAGGTTCCCACTAACCCTTCCCTCGACTCGTCAGCAGCAAATCAACTATGCCACTTGAGCCCCCTAAATCTGGGCTCCAGATTTCTCAAAGAAATGAATAATAGATGGGGTTGTCCACGGAGAAATGGTGAAAGGTACCACACCAATGCAAGGCAGCTGACGTCGCCAGTGACAGAGGAGATCATGAAGTTACTGCTCACTGAACTTACGGCTACACAGCCTGCCTGATGTCAGGGATCATGGGAAGAGAGTCGCTCGCTGTATACCACTGCCCAGCTGCAATCTGAACTCATGCAACGCACAAGCACCCGAGAAACTATTCACTGGAGGAGTTCTGTGGTTTCCTCCAGAGTGATGCCAGCATGAAGCCACTGCGTGTCTCTGGGGAGTTTCTGCTTCGTCAGGACACTGCACAAATACTTCTGTGATTGATGTACAGGCTGAAAGCAGAAAGCGGTACGAGGGGTGTGTATGGGGCCCGTGGAGGTGAAGAAGAATGAGATGGTGAGAGACAGAGGATAGCCCGGGAGATGCCTTGGCAGAGCCTGGCCTGAGGCTGCTGGGGGTCCCTACCAGTAATTTTCACCAACTCCTTCACCCCATACACACACCTACTCTTCAAACACTAAAATAGTAAACACAGATAATTTGGGAGAGATCTGTGGCTCTCGATCTTTTACAGAAACAGGCTGTGGGTATGTGAAATTATCTGTAAGTGCCAAGCCCTTTCATTACTGCAGCTATTCTTTTTTAAATAACAGACACCATTATGCAGATTTCAACATAGTTTAGACCTAAAAAAAAAAAAAAACTATCCTTGAGTAAAGAACAATTCTAGAGCGCAAAGCTTTCACTGTAAATCTTTGGGGAAAAGAAAAACAAAACAAAATAAAAAACTCGGCTCACCCCTTCTGGGCCATCCTTTGTGCTCCTAATCTCAATACAAAGGTTAGGATTAAAAGCACTGGCATTAAAATAGCCTGCAGTTTCTGCTTTGAAGTCTAATGATGACAATAGCTAAAATCTTTGTCAACTTTTGAGAAGGCAGAGTCCTTCACAATCCTTTGAAATGTTAAATACTATATTGAAGAGGTCATTACACACACAAAAATTTTCATTCAAGGTGCACAATGAACATGTTTTTTAAATTCACACTCATTTGGTTTTCTTTCAACACCAACATTGCATGTATGTTCCCAATCTGCTATTGTCTGTAATTCTAATTCCAAATGAAAATCAGGACCCAACTTGCTGGATTAAACCCAGAAAACAACTGTTAAAACAGAATAATTGGTTCTTATGAAGTGACAAATATTTCTAATTTTGTAGCTGCTCTCACTTTTCCATGGCCAAAACCACCAATGAAAGCATAAGTAACAGCTGTTTCAAAAAACAACCAAGAAACAAAACATAATAAATAAACTTGGAGCAGCATTATAAGGCTTGCATTTCAGTTTTTCTTATTCCTGGAAATTATACAAATGGCACCTTTATCAGGCAGGTTCACTGAATCTGAAAGTGCCTCCAGCAAGGGCAGGCCATGGCAGTGTTGCATAAATGAAGCTCTTTCCTCTCTAGCAAGCGGGCAGCCTTGGATGGTTCCTCAAGCTTTCTGCAACTCAGTTTCCATGTCTAAAACTTCAAGTGATAATTCTTACCTCACAATACTGTTGTCAGGGCTTAATAAGATAAATTATGTGAAAGTGTGGCATAAGCTGGGTGCAGTTGCTCACACCTGTAATCCCAGGATTTTGAGAGGCCAGGCAGGCAAATTACGTGGGGTCAGGAGTTCGAAACCAGCCTAGCCAACATGGTGAGACCCTCATCTCCACTAAAAGTACAAAAAAAAAATTAGCCAGGTGTGGTGGCGGGCACCTGTAGTCCCAGTTACATAGGGGGCTGAGGCACAAGAATTGCTTGAGCTCAGGAGGCGGAGGATGCAATGAGCTAAGATCACACCACTGAACTCCAGCCTGGGAGAGAGAGCGAGGCTCCATCTCAAAAAAAAAAAAAAAAAAAAAAGCAGCAGCAGCAACAACAAAAGTGTGGCATGAGGCAGGTGCTTAGAATTCTTAATAAAGTTGATAACGCTTTATCCTCAACCAGAAACTCAAAGCTCCCATGCCTCCCACTCCGCCATGCCAAGCATGCACACCGAGCATGCAGAATGACATTGCAACAGTCACAGCCCTCATCTTCTCCCTTCGTCAAAAGTAATCTTCATATATTCTGACCCATCGATTCTTTTGGTCAGTGAAGGAACCTGAAAACCGGATTCATGCTAACATACATTTCAGCATAATCTTTTTGGAAATGTTAGGATCTGGTTAAAATGCAGATCCTGTAGGTCTGGGTGGGGACCTGAGATTCTTCATTTCTCTTGAGCTCAAAGGAGATGCTGGTGTGCTGGTCCCTGGACCACATGCTTTGAGTAGCAGGACTTTAGTTCAGGCAAGAATCAGAGATTCACAGAACTTTGAGCTAAACGAGATTGTTTTTATCCCAAAGATGGAAAACTCATCAAATTCTGCCCACGTATAATTTTTTAAGTTTTGGTCCTCGTGGTGTTTTTCGAAATTGGGTAAGTTTTACAGATTTATAGCATCAAAAAACCAAAAAACACAGTACCATAGTATGGGCCTTTTTTCCTGAAGCCGAGTGGTGGCCCAATAGGGCCCCAAACCAGTACCCAACTTGCTGGAGTAAACCCAGAAAACATCTGTTAAAACAGAGAGCCATACATTGTCCAAGACCCTCCCCAACACAAAGACTGAACGGCACGGCCTTGTTCCAAGATGCAGGGACTGCTGTAAACTGTTCTAACTCTAGAAATAAGCTTCTCAGTCCGCACCACAACGGAACTCACAGGGCTTCGCGCATGTTTCAAGGAACATCAGCGCGGAATGCCCGTTTGGCCCACTTCACTGGTTTCCAAGACCTTCCTGGCAACCCCACTCGCTCTGCAGACGAGAAGCCAGGAGGGACAGCAGTGAATGACTTGGCCCAGGCCACGGGGCTGGGTAGCAGAGAGGCCGGGGGGTGCCGGGTCCCCTGTGGAACCATGAGAACCGCTGACAGCTCAGCAGGCACCCCCAGGGGCTGCCTCCGCACAGGTGGGGCCTCAATACCTTTCAGACCACTGGCAGTGGCAACCCGTCCTCGCCATGGCTGCTTTCACTTTTAAACACCTCCTCTCTGGGGCAGCTCCATGCCTGGTTATGAATACTATAAACAAGGAATACCAAAAAGCCGATCCGTCATTCACTTACTGTTCAGAGCCAACCAGGGGGCTGCGCCAAAGCTGGCATCTTCCCTGAAGGAACCAAGCCCAGGCCTCCCGAGCCTGCCGCACGCTCTCTGGAAGGCCAACGTGCACAGCCTTCACAGTCCGGGAGGCTGCCAGGAGCCTGGGGCCTGGCCAAGCTGGGGGTAACGCATCGGACCGTCTGGGAGTCGCCCCTTGAAGTCCAAATTATAAACAAGTCTGCGTCAGAGAACAGTGCATACCAGAGACAGAGTTGAGGTGTGGGCAAGACACAACGCTTGGGCCATGGAGAGATCTGCACCTCTTGGAGAACTCATGGGGTTCGCGGTGAACATAGGCAAAATGCTCCTGCAAAACTGCTAGCTGATGAGGGGCCTCTGGTCAACAGTATCTAAGTATTCATGTGGCCAGGTACAGGGGCTCACATCTAGAACCCCAGCGCTTTGGGAGGCTGAGGCGAGAGGATCACTCCTCCCTGGACCTGAGCAACATAGCAAGACCCCATCTTTACAAATAAATTTTTTAAAAATTAGCCCAGCGTGGTGGCATGGAACTGTAGTCACAGCTCTTTGGGAAGTTGAGACGGGAGGATCGCTTGAGCCTGGGAGGTCAAGGCTGCAGTAAGCCCCCATCATGCCACTTTATTCCAGCCTGTCTCCAATAATAATAACAAAAATAACAATAATAGTGCTCATGTAAGACTCAAACAAGCAGAACTCACCCTCTCAAGGGCCGGGTTTTAAGTGTTCCCTCCTCTCCATCCTTCTCTGACAAAACACAAGCTGGCACTAAATTTTCACAGAGGGCTTGGCGAACCGGACACCAGCCACTGCAGCATGAAAGGGGAAGGCTGCAAAGTCCACGCCACCAGGCCTCGGGCTCTCACACAGCGAGAGGGAGCACTCCAGGAAGCACAGTCCCAGACTGTCACAGGCTCTGCCCCAAAACGGGAGGCTTCTCCTGGGGTGAAGAAAAAGCCACTGGCCTCTAGGGAAGTGCTATCAATAAAGAGCAGAAAACAAAACCACGGGCCGGGTGTGGTGGCTCATACCTGTAATCCCAGCACTTTGGGAGGCTGAGGTGGGCGGATCGCCTGCGGTCAGGAGTTCAAGACCAGTCTGACCAACATAGAGAAACACCGTGTCTACTAAAATAATAATAATAATAATACAAAATTAGCCAGATGCAGTGGCACACGCCTATAATCCCAGCTACTTGGGAGGCTGAGGCAGGAGAATCACTTGAACCCAGGAGGCAGAGGCTGCGGTGAGCCGAGATCACGCCATTGCACTCCAGCCTGGGCAACAAGAGCAAAACCCTGTTTCAGGAAAAAGAAAGAAAGTGAGAAAGAGTGAAAGTGGAGGGGGAAGGAAAGGCGGAGAGAAGGAGAGGGGGAAAAGGAGAGAGGGGGAGAGGAAGAGAGAGGGAGGGGGGAGAGGGGAGGGGGAGAGGAAGAGAGAGGGAGGGGGGAGAGGGGAGGGGGAGAGGAAGAGAGAGGGAGGGGGGAGAGGGGAGGGGGAGGAGGGAGGAAGGAAGGGAGGGAAGGAGGAAGGAAGGCAGGTGAAACCACAATTGCCTCCTCCCCCGCCCCATCTTCTTAAACCCCAGCCAGGGTACTCACCACCACCTAAGATTAAAGCCTTGAGGAAGCGGAGTGAAGAGAAAGAAGGACCGTCCTTATTATTAAGAGAATAAAGACAAGAGGAGAATTTGGAACTCAGTTTCTCCACAATCCCCCTCACTCTGTAAGAATATGGGCTTTGCCGGTGACTACTTGAGACAAATGTTGGCCAGGGAGAGACGCAGCCAAAGGCCACCAAGTCTGCAGACACTGGAGGGACAGAGCTCTCGAGATGTATGTGACTGTTCTTGAGAAATCACTGAACCCAAAGCTAGCCCACAACATGCAAATTTAATTCATACTGTAAAACTGTAACTTTTTTTTGAGACGGAGTCTTGCTGTGTCACTCAGCTGGAATGCAGTGGCACGATCTCGGCTCACTGCAGCCTCTGCCACTGGGCTCAAGCCATTCCCTGGCCTCAGCCTCCTGAGTAGCTGGGACTACAGGCGTATACCACCACGCTCGGCTAATTTTTTGTGTTTTAGTAGAGCTGGGGTTTCCACCATGTTGGCCAGGTTGGTCTCCATCTCCTGACCTCATGATCGGCCCACCTTGGCCTCCCAAAGTGCTAGGATTACAGGCGTGAGCCACCGCGCCAGGCCATAAGTCATATATACATATATACATAGTCTCTGCATACCTAAGTGCCCTGTTCTACAGATCAAGCACAAAAATGCTATTAGAAAGAGTTTTGTATGACTGCTTAGAATAAGTACATTTTAAAATACACAACAAAGGTAAAAGCTCATTAATAATCTTCAGTCCTCCTGAGACTCTGAGCTTTCCAGGAGTCAACCAAAGATTGCAGGTGCTTAAAGAGAACTCTGTTAACCTAAGGACTATCCTCCTTCTCTAAGAGACAGAAAATACAAAGAGACTTTCTTATTCAGTTACGACTGCAGGGAAGCTGGGGTTTAAGAAAATAATAAAACTCCCTGCACAACCGAAGAAAAATAACTTGCAAAAGCGTCACTTTTACCAAGGGATGAAGACTTTCTCCCAATGTCGCTGATGAGAAACTATCCCGAATGGGGCTGCAGCTCCAGAAGTGGGTTGGACACATCCGTGACATTTTTTTTCTCCAAGTCTCTGCAATCTGTTTCTTGCCATCTGCTAGGATATTGGTACAGCCACATCTGAGTCAGAATGCCCACCTCTTAGCAAGACAGAATGATGGTCTGCTCGCCATTTACTCATGGGAACCACAGCCAAACTGTCTCAGATATCCAGCACATGAGGGGGAAAGGATGGGCTCTCACGCGAAAGAAGGCAAGAACCCGGAGCTCAGCTGAGTGGGCAACAAGTCTGGAGGAAGCTCATCCACGCTCTCCATTTGGAGAAGGCATCATTTCAGACTCATGACAGGGCACTGGAGTTACAATCCTGGGGAAATAGCACCATTTCCACTGCAGGCAGTCCTGGCAGCTTTGTGTTTGCACAACTACAGCCCTGCGTTACTGTGGAGCTTCCCCAGGCGATTTTCAGGAGAAGCACAACATAATGGTGATGAAACTAATTATATGCCTGATTTAAATAGCTTTCTTCCAAAGAACTCAAAGCATGTTCATGTGCATTGTCTCACTTCCTGGTTTCAACACACCCAAGAGACAGTAAGAGGAGGCATGACCATCCCACAACATCTATGGAAATAGCCCCCAACGCAGTGTTCCAGGAGGACGCTTGCATGCTGCCTGTGTTACTAGCACAGTCGCTGTTTAGTGGTTGTCGAGGCAGGCTTCAACACCTTCTGGAAACCTAGAATGCAACACCCAAAGAAATCAACCAATCCTCCCAATTTTTTTTCTTTTTGAGATGGAGTTTCGTTCTTGTTGCCCAGACTGGAGTGCAATGGCATAATCTTGGCTCACGGCAACCTCCGCCTTCCGGATTCAAGCGATTCTCCTGCCTCAGCCTCTCGAGTAGCTGGGATTACAGACACGCACCATCACGCCCTGCTAATTATATACTTTTAGTAGAGATGGGGTTTCTCCATGTTGGTCAGGCTGGTCTCGAACTCCCAACCTCAGGTGATCCGCCTGCCTAGTCCTCCCAAAGTTCTGGGATTACAGGTGTGAGCCACCACACCCGGCCCAATCCTCCCAGTTTTTATATGTGTCCAACACAAAAATGCTTATAAACCAAGCTGAACATGTCATAACAGGACATAACATGCAGGAAAAAGACTTAGAGTCTCTTTACATTAAAAATAAAGAGCTAGCTTCCTAAAAGTAAGTCACACTTTAAAAATCTGAGAAGTAACATTCACAGCTTATAGACAAGTTTCAGAACATGACTTTCTGAAATGTTCTGTCTTATCATTGATTCCAGGGCCTTCATGGTTTTACAAACTTTCACTGAAAAGCAAACAGCAGAACCACAAAGATGACAGACTAATCTCATAGAGCAGATCTGAATTCCAAAGTGTCAGATACACAGATAGTGTAGGGTGAGAAAACAGAGGATTAAAAAAAAATAATAAGCAGATGGCCAATGATTAGGAGGACCAGAGCCATCAATTTATGTGGGCTTATCTTGTTTATTTACTCAGCTATTGGCACAAAGCAATACGCTTACCCTAGCAACAGCTATGTCATATGGTTCTGAGCTTGCCAGATACCCGGCTTCTAATTTTAAAAACCACCACTTCGCAATCTGCAAGAGGCCCCTTTTATGATCAATGTTAAATATGCTATTTCAAGTCTCTGACACATAGCCTTGATATTTCTCCCTTCTATTTACATTTTTAAACCACACTTATGATTTCTTAAAAATACATATAAAGTTTGTACATATTCTGGAATCTGGCTATGATTCTTTTAGTGTCGATGCAGCAATATAATCCTAAACTGAAGGTGTTTCAAATAAGGCAGTCATCTTGGACAAAGTCCAATGGGTTCCACTTGGCCGGGCACAGTGGCTCACGCCTGTAATCCCAGCACTTTGGGAGCCCGAGGCAGGAGGATCACCTGAGGTCAGGAGTTCAAGACCAGCCTGGCCAAGATGGTGAAACCTCGTCTCTACTAAAAATACAAAAATTAGCCGAGCATGGGGGTGGGCACCTGTAGTCCCAGCTACTTAGGAGGCTGAGGCAAGAGAATTGCTGGAACTGGGGAGGTGGAGGTTGCAGTGAGCCAAGATTTTGCCACTGCACTCCAGCCTGGGCGACAGAGCGTCGAAAAAACAAAAATGGTTCCACGCAATGCCATGCTGTGTCTTGGTACAATGTATAGTTTGTCCAGATGAGAGAGCTTTTTTATTCTCGTAACACTTCATAGTAAGTTACTACATGAATATGTGAGGCACAAATTTTCGTCCTCACAAAAGTAACGAAGTGGGATACATAAGATCCACTATCTTTCTATTACAAACCCATACTTCTGTAGTGAATTATAGCCCCATTTTTTTTTGTATTGAATGTTTCATAAGAAGAGCTCATGGTCTGTCAGAGAAATTTTCCAAACGATCACTTATTACATAAGGAATTCATTTTTTTCCCTTAAAAAGAACTGGGCCTGAGGTGGTAGTTACAAGGCAGAATAATCACAAGCAGATGTAAAAATACTTACATAAAGTAAAAAAATAATAAAATAACTTCATATGTTTAGCTCCTTTAAAAAAAATGTCAGATACGGTGAGCAGTAGGTTGGCTGCTGATTGTCATTAATTGCCATTATTATGTGCTGCTGAGGGCTCCTAATGGCACTATTTTTCTGAGCAATGGTTTTATGTTATTTTTCTGGCACAAAAGCCTGTTCACAAATACCAGAATGTTCTCATACCAAAACTAAAGTGGCTAGGAGATTAAAAGCAATTAGTGTAATTTCATCACTGGCATTAGTACTGAAAGCAGATCAGGATACCCACTTTTCAAAGTTCAAAAACTTTTTCAAGTTTAGCAAGATTTGAAAACAGAGCAGAAAACACCTACTCAAGGCACTAAAAGAAGAAAGACATGGTTTTTGAAGGGCAGCCAAGGAGAGGACAAAGAATTCTTATTCCCTGAAAAGGGTCCACAGTAGTTAGGGAAAGACAGTTGACCAGGCTCGGGCACACCGGGAGAAGCACATCGCAATGCAAGGTATAAAGACTCTGCTCTCTGCAAGGATGCCGTCTCCCTGTTAGATCCAGCCAGGAATGGCACCCACCCACCAGAATAATACTCACTGCAGTCTCGTATTAATTAAAGCAAATAAGGCAATCGAAGAATAAAAAGTTCATAAATAATTTTAGGCAACCATCCAGTAAGCTACATATAACAGTATCTTCATGATTTCTAGGTTTCAGGATAGAATCATATTAGATTTCAGGCAAGAACATTTTTAAATTCAGTAGACTCTATGAATGTGGGTTTGTTAACCTGAGAAAAAAGGAATCCTCTTAGAAAGTCCACGTTTATATTTTTAAGAACATAGTTCTATCAGCAAAGGGGTTCTTATACAGCATTTCCACATTCAATACAGTAATTACTGAAATTCTTCTCCCCCATCAAAGCAATAGCTGAAATTCATAACTATGACTTCAAAAGACCATATCAAGACAAAACTGCTATGAAAATCATCCAAAGTACATGTTTTAAATTTGAAGATTTTTATTACTAAGTATATTGTACTCTCATTCTTATAATAAATATTTTTATAAATTTTAAGTGAAAGAACACACAGGTGCCCTTTGACTTAAAATTTATAAGCCACCATCATTTGTATAGAATGCATTGCCCCAGTAAACAATAGGATAAAGGGTAATTCATGTTGTAGGTCAGAGTACAAAAAAAAACCCAACATAATCTTTATTGTAGGTGAAATGACTAAAAGGGCAAGACTATGAATATACTTCTGGTAGTTAAAATAGCTAGAAACCATAGTCATGTAAACTGTATTTGATGACCTAGAAAGAAATGGTTTTAGAGTTGAAAAATGCTTTTCCTTACGACAAGTAGTCATTTACTCACAAATGATCTCTTAGAACACAAACACTTTACACAAAACACATTCATATGTCATGTTAAAAATGTCACGCAAGTTCCCAAAGCCATTTTAATCATACTATGGCTCTGGTATTTTAGTACTAGTACAGTATATAACAGCTTTACAGTTTGGAGATACTAGTATGAGAATATCACAGCTGCATATGGAATAAAATGGACTTCATTGCATCATAAGTACCAAAATGTATTCACTATACTACTTACAATGATTTTTTTCCCATGGAAGTATGAGTTCTGAGACATCTCAAATCAATCGGGCCATAAACAAATTTTGGGAATGATACCTGGCCTGCATTATGGACTGCCTGTGAATCAGAAGCTCATTCCTTCGTCCCGCCCATTCCTTAGTCCTGCCCATTTCTTAGTCCCACCCATTCCTTAATCCCACCCATTCCTTAGTTCTGCTGTAATAAAGCCCAAAATACAGCACAAAAAAGAAGCAAGGAAAAGCAAAGCATCTCTGGGATTCCACTGATAACTGAGAAGGATGGTTTTTAAATAGCTTATTAATGTTTCCAAGTTTATGGAAACTTCCAAAGAATGGTCTCATAAACAGTTTTAAATAGTCACTGATTGTTTCTACTTAAACAGTTATATAATCTCACAAAAGTAATTCTAGTCCAACTTTTGTCTAAATAAGCACAAAATTTGGAATTAGTGAAGCCAAAATTAATAAAGGCAAATTCTGAGATGACAAGCTAATAGTGTGATAAATGACTAAGTATTCTGAGAGTTGGGCCTAATTTTACCTTTATTGATTTAATCTAAGGAATGAAAACATTTTCCATTTTCAAGGCTGTGTAATCATGTGTTATACAAATATATTAATACAAATCACCTCAGATAATAAAAATACAACTTAGCAAGTTGAAAAGGTGATACATTATAGCTTTCATGGGATTTCCATACTTACAGTAAAAAGAGAGCTTTAAAAAAGCTGCTCCTACTCATCAATTGACATGCACCGCTGATACAAACATGGATTCAGAACAGCTCTCAATGACAGTCAGCGTCTAGCCCCAGCTAACAACTCTGACAGCTTCATTAAGTGGTGGTTTGTATTTTCTTTATTGCCCATTTTCTTTCCTTTTGGTGGAAAACTGTGTTATAACGGCAGCACAACTTTCTTCCATTTGTCATGGATACTAAAAGCAGTCTATCTCATACCATACTGGGAAGTTTTCATTTCACTATCCAGAACCTTCGCATAGCAAATAAATACATAATCGTTGTTTATTTGGTTGTTTAAAGTTTCAGAAAATCATCTGAATCTCCCAGAGCTTCATTCTCAGGTCTTACCATGATGAGTAATATCAAAGTTGAAAGAATCTGGGGAAATCTTCAAAACACCAAATAAACCGGAAAGATCAAGGATATACTCACCGGATTGTATTAAAGACATATTTTCATGGAAAAGAAAAGGGGGGAGGGACTTACTCTTTTTCTTTTTTAATAAAAGAGCTTCCTCTTAACAAAAGGGTTTACTTTTAATAA
Organism: Cheracebus regulus; assembly: GCA_963574635.1. Classification (NCBI taxonomy): domain Eukaryota; kingdom Metazoa; phylum Chordata; class Mammalia; order Primates; family Pitheciidae; genus Cheracebus; species Cheracebus regulus. Next base: position 22,310 of record CAUYQU010035972.1, read on the forward strand.
ACTAGAAAATTCGGTTCAGCCAGACATCTCTCCACTCATCTGAGGTTTTGCTATGAGCAGCTATACACAGCTTGCTGCTTTCCACAAAGTCTTGAATTTGAGTAAGAGACGAGCATTGCTGTACTCAGGAGGAAAACTGAGCATCTGAGTTTTTCCAGCCAGCATGATTGCAGTGCTGCTATAGTATGCCTCCTTGGGTTTAATTAGCTGTTCCTGGTTTCCCTAGACTTTTCAAGTCCACCTAAGAAACTTTCACTTAAGTTGGGACATTCGTCTTTGGGGTAGGTTCTGCCACCCCACTGGCATGCCCAGATGACCGGAGGAAGATCCAGGTGACTTCCATTATCCAACTCATACGTAGAGAAACACTTTTTTTTTTTCCTTTTTTAAAGAAAATGAGTCTCCATCTTTTGCCCAGGCTGGAGTGCAATGGCACAATCATAGCTCACTACAGCCTCAAATTCCTGAGCTCAAGCAATTCTCCCGCCTCAGTCTCCCACAGTACTGGGATTATAGGTGTAAGCCACAGTCTCCATCCCTGAAACAATGTAAAGAAATGATTGGTCAGGAGAGGTGGCTCATGCCTGTAATCCCAACACTTTGGGAGGCCGAGGTAGGTGGATTACCTGAGCCCAGGAGTTCAAAATCAGCCTGGGCAACACGGTGAAATTCCATCTCTACTAAAATACAAAAAATTAGCCGGGCATGACAGCATGCATCTTATAGTCCCAGCTACTCAGGAGGCTGAGGCAGGAGAATTGCTTGAACCTGGGAGGCGGAGGTTGTAGTGAGCCGAGATCGCACCACTATACTCCAGCCTGGGCGACAGAGCGAGACTCCGTCTCAAAAAAAAAATTGTCAGGGCTATCTGGGATTCTGGCCTTCCCTCTAAAAATGTCACTAAACTATATTAGCAAAATAGTTTCAATGATTCATTGAGCTGCCATCTAAATGTTTTCCTAACATTTCACCTCAGGTGCCACTGAGCAGCTTCCGTCATAGCTTTAGAAAATGCTTTAGAAAGGCTTTCAGGACAATTACAGACTTGCTGAGCAAGGGGCCAAACCCCAGATCCAGAACACACTCGAATATCTGAAAGGCACAGGTTGACACACCATGTTAATTTGCTTCTTTATCATGCAAATTTCACACCACAGGACTAAAAAGCAGAGGGAAAATTCTGAAGGTCCCCAGCAATCAGTTCTTCCTTCTGCAGCGCCTGCGCCATTTGCCTTTCGGGTGCTCTCTTCTAGCTCCTGTCTGTTTCCCCCTTGGGGCTGTGAGATACCTTTCAGGAGAAGCTACTCACCTTTGTGTCTCCTGACCCCAGCACAGCGCCTGGACCAGCAAGATTAATACTAATAGACTGAAAGTGATCGCACATGCCAAGAATTAACTATCTGGAAGAAAAGCTAGGAAGGGAACCACACCTCAAGTTATTAAAGGAAACACCTTCTCAGGATGACAAAGGGTGGATAACCTCAGGTCTCTGGTCCCATGTCCCAAGTAAAGCAAGAATCATAGTAGGGTGGGCCACTGCTCCAAGTGACTGTGACATTTTAATATGCTTTAAATGATGAAGTGACCAAGAAAAAAATGAAACATAGCATTCGCTGAAAGCTCATCTGGCAACGTGCCCTCGGTAGCCCCGTCCAGGAAGGATATCTGCTGTGTTCCAATCTTGGCCTTTTTCCTCAGACTCTTGGCTTAAGAAGTGCTAGCCTCTTCATCCTCTCTTCCATGTCATAGTTTTAAAATCTCTATTTATCCTCTGGGCAACCAGTCTCAGTAAGTTTCAAATCCATCAGGATTTTTGTAAAATTTCCTAAAGGGATAGCGTCAAGTGGAGATTAAGAGAAAAAATGATTTTCAAAACACTGGGTGTGCATACACAGGTAATACAGAGGGTGGACATGCTCCCACCTGGACTCACTCTAAAACCTGTAAAGCTGTTTATACGCAGCTCTAGCTGAAACATGGTGATCGAAAGTTTGGACACAGATCCTTCCACAGGTTAATAGTGCCCACTTATGGGGGAAAAAAAGAACTATAAACAAAAGATAACCTTTTCCTAATTTGTCACACAGAGTATCAAATGTGAGGATAAATTGCTCTGACTTCTGTTTATGTTAATTTACAAAATAAAATACATTGTTCTTTGTTTGTTTGCTTGTTTTGAGACAGGGTCTCCTTCTGTCACCCAGGCTAGAGTGCAGTGACTCAGTCACTGCTCACTGCGGCCTCCAACTCCTGAGCTCAAGTGACCCTCCCCACTCAGCCTCCCAAAGTGCTGGGACTATAGGCATGAGCCACTGCACCTGGCCCACTGTTCATTTCTTATATTTTAAAACTATATTCCCCATTCTATCTCTTGCATGACCTAATATTTTATAGTCTCTAAAGTGCTTGAGTCTATCAACTTAGCAATGGAAAAAGCTTTAATTTATAACCAAATTGGCAGTTCAAATATACTAGTTATAAGAAAACAAACTTTAGGCCAAGCATGATGACTCACGCCTATAATCCCAGCGCTTTGGGAGGCCACGGTGGGAGGATCACTCAAGCTCAGGAGTTTGAGACCTGGGCAACTTGGTGAAACCCCATCACTATTAAAAACACAAAAAAATTAGCCAGGCATGGTGATGTGCACCTGTAGTCCCAGCTACAACAGGTGGGAGGCTAAGGTGGGAGGACTGCTTGAGCAAGGGAGGCAGAGGTTGCAGTAAGCTGAGATCCTGCACTATTGTCCTCCAGCCTGGGCGACAGAGACCCTGAAAAAAGAGGGGAGGGGAGGGAAAACAAGCTTCAAAGCTTTCTATAAGACAGCTAAAAGGCCCAGGTGATTAAATGTTTCCCACATGCCTAAATTTTACTCCATTCCAAGACTTTTAAAAGAATGTTAGAGAAAAATAGAACAATAAAAAGGTGCAAAATATCATACAATGAAACATGCCTTTTTCCAAGAAAATGTTGTTTAAGATTCTCATATCCTTCTTGTACAGTAGCATGTTTCAATCAACAATGAGACACCAAAAAGAAATCTTACAGATCAAATTTAGATTTACAAGGGGAATAACAATCTGACTTAGACGTCAAAGGTCCGCTAATACTGCCTGGGAGCACAGCGGTAGCTGGTTAAGCCTGAGGGATTGTCAAGGCATTGGGCTTGAATCAGATTCATCAGCAAGAGTAACAACTGAAGAAAATACAAACTCCTTTAACCTTTGTTCCTTCTGTTAGGGAGGATCATGCCTGTGCTAACAGGAAATGGTGACAAAATTCCAAATGGTAGTAATTTATATTCTGGAAAAAAACATAATTCTATGAAAATGGCATGCCAGAAGGCAAGCCAGAAAAAAATCACAGGATAAGTCAGGCTGAATCTTCTGTGAGGTCACATTCTTTGGGAGACCCTCTGCCCCGCTCTCCTTAGCTGTACACCTTCCAGCAAGTGCTAGGAAGTCCGACCATCCCGAAGGGAGCTAGCTCTAATCCGCCTCTCTCCCCAAAGCATCCCAACCATTTCACTGCATGGTTTTGTGTTATGGCTTTGTGGAACTTCTAAAGTAGAGATGATTTCACACGTGAGGAACAGACACAGAAAACTTAAGTAACTGGTGTCAGGCCACGCAGCTAACCTGAGTAAATGGTAAAACTGAAACTCAGCCAGGTGCGGTGGCTCATGCCTGTGATCCCAGCACTTTGGAAAGCTGAGGCAGGCGGATTACGAGGACAGGAGTTCGAGACCAGCCTGGCCAACAGGGTGAAACCCTGTCTCTACTAAAAGTACAAAAAATAAGCCAGGTGTGGTGGCCTGGGCCTGTAAACCCAGCTACTCGGGAGGCTGAAGCAGGAGAATCGCTTGAACCCAGGAGGCAGAGGTTGCAGTAAGCCGAGATTGTGCCATTGCACTCCAGCCTGGGCGATAGGGTGAGACTCCATCTCAAAAAAAAAAAAAAGAAAGAAAAGAAAACAGAAACTCACTTCTTGTGACTTTCTAGTGTCTCCATTTACACTACTGCCTCCTAAAAATCAAGTCTGCTTTGCAACTTTTAGTGTCATTTGTATTTTCCATAAGAATTTCTGGAAAGGAAAGAGATACACAGAAGGAAACTGCAATTCCTATCTGGAACATTAAAGCATAGCTTTTGCTTTCTTTTAGAAAAACTAAATGGCGTTAGCAACATCTTTCTATGCTGCAGCAAATGTAAAAATTATCTGAGGAAGGGAATCCCAAAGGAGTGTTTTATGCATAGATTACAAACCTAGGCTGCATCGGTTCAAATCTCAGAGGTACCCTTTTTTTCTTGATGTTGTTTTTTGAGACGGAGTCTCACTCCGTTGCCCAGGCTGGAGTGCAGTGGCACAATCTCAGCTCACTGCAACCGCCGCCTCCCAGGTTCAAGCGATTCTCCTGCCTCAGCCTTCAGAGTCGCTGGGATTACAGGCACCCACCTTCATGCCCGGCTAATTTTTGTAGAGATGCGGTTTCACCATGTTGGTCAGGCTGGTCTTGAACTCCTGAACTCAGGTGATCCACCCGCCTCGGCCTTCCAAGGTGCTAGGATTACAGGCATGAGCCACCATGCCTGGCCTCAGAGGTCTCACTTCTATGACTAGTACCTTTCTCTATCTCAGTTTCCTGATCTATACTGTGGTGACAATAGTAACAGGACCAACTCCAGTGGATTACTTGGAGAATTACATGAGTTTTTCTTGGGAGGCCAATGCAGGCGGACCGTTTGAGGTTAGGAGTTCGAAACCGGCCTGGCCAATGTGGTGAAAGTCTGTCTCTACTAAAAATAACAAAAATTAGCCAGGCATGGTGGCATGCACCTGTAATCCCAGCTACTCACAGAAGAATCACTTGAACCCAGGAGGCAGAGGCTGCAGTGAGCTGAGATCATGCCATTGCACTCCAGCCTGGGTGACAGAACAGGACTCCATCTCAAAAAAAAAAATTTATGTCTGGAGTATAGAACAATTCCTGGAACACAGTAAGTGCCACAAAGCTGTTAACTATTTTCATCACATAGGGAGGTGGTATATGCATTAAATGAAGAAACAGTGTAAGGAAGACCTAATAATTTTTATGTAAGAAAAACAAAAGTCTAGGAGTTCCCAAAACACAAATTGTTGAAGTTTTAGAAACACTAACAAGAGGCTTTGAAACTTTAAGCTACAGAACAATTGAAGGAAAAGTAATAACATTCAATAATGCAAACACATCATTGCTGGGTCTGGCACTTACAAAGTTATTCTGATCTAATTAGGAGAATATCGTATATCCCAGCCCCCTCTCCCTCCATCATCCTCTTCTTCATAAATCAGGCAAAATGCCTGATTAAAACAGATGGCTCTGAAATCAGATGCCCTGCAGCTCTGAGGGCTGAAGGATCCTACTCAGAACACCAGGGGAAACAGGATCTTAAGAATGCCAGAACAGGCTCTCCACGGAGAACATTCTTTCCTCAATCTTTATAATATGATATCTTCAGGCTGCCAGTGAGAGAAACCCTGAGAGAAAGACCACTAGGAAAATCAGCAATCAGGTTTTTAGGCAAGGAAAGAACAGGCTTGGGGTGGGCTTATCTACTTGAAATAAGCTGAGCACTGGATATAAGAGAAGGGGGAGAGGGGTGGCCACTTGAAGGTAGACAGCAAGCACTTAAGGCAGCTATATTATTCCTTCTCTGCAAAGAATCAAAATTAACTTTGAAAATAGTGGTTCATCAGCATGTGTATCTTTCTCTCCTTCGCCTGCGCTGTGGGCTTTCTCTACTCCTCACAGCCAAGTCTGCTGGGGCTAATCAAGGTCATTAGACCTATGACAATTTCAGTGGAACCCTCATTTTACTCACCTATGTCAACTTCGTCTTCCATTTTTCCTAAAGCATAATCTCTTTTTTTTCCTTTTTCTTTTTTTTTTTTTTTTGTGAGACAGATTTTTGCTCTTGTAGCCCAGGCTGGAGTGCAGTGGCTTGATCTCAGATCACCACAACCTCCGCCTCCCAGGTTCAAGCGATTCTCCTGCCTCAGTCTCCAGAGTAGCTGGGACTACAGGAATAAGGCACCACACCCAGCTAATTTTTTAAAATTTTTAGTAGAGACGGGTTTTCTCCCTGTTGGTCAGGCTGGTCTCGAACTCCTGACCTCAGGTGATCTGCCCGCCTTGGCCTCCCAAAGTGCTGGGATTACAGGTGTGAGCCACCGCATCTGGCACCATAATCTTTATCACATCACTCATCAGCTTAGACTTTGTGTTCATGGCCTCACAATGCCTAAGTGGTTAAAAAGAAAAAAGCTTTCCGCAGAATGACCCCCAAATCCAATTCTATCTTTGTCTCCACAAGGCTTCTCCAGGCAACCTTCACACCAGGGTTTTCTTGCCTTCTAGCCTTCATTCATGCCATTTCGTTCCTCTGCTTGCAACCTCCATCACCTCCTCTCCTCCATCCAAACTCCTAATTCTGTCTTATTCTTTTGGCCTAAATCACTATCTCCTCTTCAGTGAATCTTTCTCTTTACATCCTATAAATTCTTGATATCTACTGTCCTGCAGACTCACCTGAAATTAGCCATTCTCAATCCTGTATTCCTATAACGCTTTTTGATACTACTAATATGGTCTTTTATTAAATTGTATTATAATATTTATCTCCCCAAACAGACCATAAGCTCATTTAGGGAAAATACGGGCTTTTTATTCACAGACGCTGACACCCTCTGCACACTTAATATGTTTGTGGCAATTTCTACAGTAACTGTTCATTCCTTTTCTATAGTCCTTGCCTAACTCATGAACCAAAAAAACAGTAAAACAACAATCCCACCCACCTGTCACTTTAAAACCTAGTATCTAAGAATAGAAATAATAATCAGATTTCAAAACAAAATATAAACTATTTTTTTCATTCAATGGAGTTTCTACTGTGTACAAAGCTTAACAAGGGGTTAAACACACATGCACACCAATGCACATATAGGTGTAAGCCTCAAGTAGCAGAGACAGCATGTATGTGATAAACCATAAGGCAGCAAACGTCCATAATACGGACGGGGAGAGGGGTGGGTACAGATGATAACAGCTCTAAGATTCTTTGTGGATTGTGATGGCCAGGAAAGTCTTCTCAGGGGAACTGGGATTTGGAGAACCATGATCTTTCATACCAGTGCAGAACAGAAAAAAACATTTCAGATTTGCTAGATTAGAATGAAGGAGAGAAAAAGAGTATCATGTGAAGAGGCTTAGAAGTAGAGAAATTCGAAGTTTTTTGGGGAAGATTATAAAACAATTAGTTTTGCTAAGATGGAACATTTAAGTGGTAATGGGACACAATGCTAGAGGCGTGATTAAGGAAAATCCAGGTTGAGAGGTTTGGGTTTGATCCTACTTCAGGGTCAATCCTACTTGGATTTAGATTGTTATTTACAAGGATATATATTTACATAAAAAGAGTCCATTTGACCAGGCACAGTGGCTCATATCTGTAATCTCAGTACTTTTGGGAGGCAGAGGTGCATGGATCACTTGAAGTAGGGAGTCTAAGGCCAGCCTGGCCAATCCCATCTCTACTAAAAATACAAAAACTAGCCAGGCATGGTGGTGGGCACCTGTAATCCCAGCTATTCGGGAGGTTGGGGCAGAAGCATCACCTGAACTTGGGAGGTGGAGGTTGCAGTGAGCCAAAATTGCACCACTGCACTCCAGCCTGGGCAACAGAGTGAGACCCCGTCTCAAAAATAAATAAATAAATACATACATAGTCCATTTATAGATCACTTTAATCATCTGTATGTGTTTTCATACAGATTACTCTTCTTTTAATTTTTTTAATCCAAAGTAGGATTTGCAGAATAACATTCCTACAAATTGCTATGAAAGGGGTTGAGGTAGGCATTCAGGAGTTAAATAAGTCTGGAAAATAATAACTGTTTTATCCTCCTTCTGAAGAATAACAATGCACAGTAAGATATTAAAGGCACGGAGAAGTCCTGCAGTAGAGAGCCTAGTTTACCTCCCTATTTCCTCATATTTCAAAACTTTTTGTTTTGAGAATGTAGTTTGAGAAATGTAGAACTCTAGGTAATACAGAATAACAGACTATTTAAAAAAATAGCATTCACGTATTTCAAAGTATGGACCGCAGTGTTAAAATGAAGAAGATAACACAGACGGAGCTGGAGCTGGGAAGTGAAGAGAAATGAAGGTGCTAAGAGGTGTGAACATTCTGTTTCAAATTAAAGTCAACCAGACACTCTTCCATAAACTGCCAGAGTTCAGCGGTTCTGTGAACACCTATCAAAAAGATTTCCTGCAAGTTCAGATACGATTGTGTAAATCCCTAGGTAAGAGCAAAAAAAAAAAAAAAAAAAAAAGAATTAAAATAAGAATAATATGTATGAAAACAGGTATAGATGATTACAAGCAATTGATAAATGGACTCTTTTCTATGAAAATATATATCTTTGCAGATAATAATCCAAAATCAAAGCCATGTGTGGTTTAGAACATTTATCTTTTAAACCAGATAAGACTGGTTCCTGCTTTGAGATCCTAGAATCCTGAAGAACAAGCCAGTCATCACACAATACTAATGGAAACGCTGTGAGTTCAAAGGGCAAAGTAATTAACATTAGTGTACAAAACAGGCGTGGATTTATGATTTTCAACACTTTGAATCTCCATTCATCCAGAGTCTTCATTCTAGGCATATGGAAGCGCTTTACAAATGTTGTTTCTAATCCTTTCACACACAGAGGACTTTCAGGCTCAGAAAATCCTTAAACGCTTTCAAGAGCCCGCTTAGTAAACACTCTACAGCAGCTCTCTCAGCTGGCATTTTCCAAATGGCACCTGCAGGACTTGCCTTCCTTGAGATGCCAATGGACATGGCATGCAACAGAGCTTCCATGCCTGGCGTGCGGGGTAAGGTTCGTAGGTTTCCCTACTGCAGAGCTTTTCAGAGCCTTCTCAGCGTTCCACACTGCGACTCTCCGGGACTGGGGAGGCACTGTGCTCCGTGTCCACCTCACTCACCCGGGACCCCTTCTTTCATGAGTCCTGTATGCCACTGATGTTCTCGGAGGACCTTGTGGCAGACACACGGCTACCTGCCGCATGCAGGAGCTGGCTTGTTTCTTAGGTCGGAAGACCCTGAGCTATGATGACATGAGCGACCCAAACATCCCCAGTGAGACCGGTGGGCTTCCTGGTGTGGTAAAAAGAATTCTACAACAAGCCTTAGGCCTTCCCAGTGTCGGTCACCTCCCCTCTAACCAGAAACAACCACGCCTTTCTGGTAGGTTTCACGGGGTGGTAGTGAGGATCCAGGGAGGCCCTGTGTTTACAAGGAAAACACACTGTCCAGGTCCTACATCCCTGCCTCTCCTGAGTTTCCCTGGTTTTTCTCAGGACACTAATTACCGTTGATCTTAAAACCCAATTTGCCCCCAAAGCTTGTATCAGGCCCTCAGAGTGTAAATCCTGCAGACTCATTCATGGCTTCCTCTTGCCACTCAAATGTGTCCCAGCCTCTCTCGCTCAGGGACCTCCCACTGCTCCCTCCCATAGGCAACTCCTCCCTGGATCTTCCCAATGTCACTTCTTCAGAAGGGCCTTCCCTGGCCACCCGTGTGGAGGCACCCTCTGACAGCTGCTATCTAGCCCATTCAGGTGTTTTACTTTCCTCATAACACTTAACATTGGCTCGGTGCTGTAGCTCACGCCTGTAATCCCAGCACTTTGGGAGGCTGAGGAGGGCGGATCATGAGATCAGGAGTTCAAAACCAACCTGGCCAACATGATGAAACCCTGTGTCTACTTAAAATATAAAAATTAGCCAGGCGTAGTGGCACGCGCCTGTAATCCCAGCTACTTGGGAGGCTGAGGCAGGAGAATCGCTTCAACCTGGGAGGCGGAGGTTGCAGTGAGCTGAGATTGCACCACTGCACATCAGCCTGGATGACAGAGTGGGACTCCATCTCAAAAACAAACATTTAACATTAACTGAAACCACCTCATTCTCCTACGTTTTGTTGTCTGTCTGATGCCTCTGAAACGTAAGCTCCCTGGGGACAAGAGCACTGTGGGCTAGTGCCTGGGATCTAGGAAACCTCATGAAGTATCTGTTGAGTGTTAGAAGTGCAGGAAACAGCTAAATTCGGTAAGAAGGGAAGGGGAAGTCGTGTGGATGGGGAGGGATGAGGCTCCTGTGATCCTTAACGTTTTAGTTTTTACCTGGATGGTGGCTACATGGGGCTTTGCACTTTGCAATCACCCACTGAGCTGTAAATTAGTATTTGAGCTCTTCCAAGTCCTAATTTAAACTAAAATAGTTGTTGGTATATTCGTGTTTAGATAATCATAAATATAGGAAAATGATCATTGCTACTATTTTTGAGGACCCATAATGAGCCCTAACTGTGCAAGGCACGTCACAGACGTTGTCACATTGCATCCTCCAAACAGCCCTACCGGTCGTCACCACAACCCACTTAACAGAGGAAGAAGCTGTGGTGCTTAGGCACCGAGTCACTTGCTCATGGTCACACAGCTAACATGCACAATCGGGATCCCAAGCCAGTGTGTTCTAACTCCCAAATCCACATGCTGTACTACACCCTGCCTGAAAGTCACGTCTCACGTCTGAACTGGCGGTGTCGTTATCTCTCCTGTACCAGCTAATACAGGCTAAGAGAGGCTGAAACTCCACGGCTCTGCCTATCTTCTTGGGTACCTATGAACGCCACAGTGGAATAAACTTCACCAACAGATGGCAGCAAACACACCAGCAATGGTCGACCAAGGGCCAGGAAGAGCCCCATTTGCCCCACCGCAGCGGGGTGAAGACCCCCAAGGTAATGAAACAGTGCACTCCCACCTGGGGTTTGGTAGAACCTCAGTGGTGGGAGCAGCACCTTCTGAGATCGAGGGGGTTCCTGTCTGCTCCTGCATGTGCAATCTGACCGGGTTCTGGTGTTTTTCTCCCTGTCATTTTGAACTTCTTTGGAAGAAACAGCACTTTCAGGAGAGATCCGGAGAAAAGAGAAGTACTGGGGAGAAAATGCACTTTGATAATTTTTTCCCAGACAACTACTCGCATGCTTGGATTAGGGTACCATAACAACAACTGAAAAAGATCTGTTTCTCCAAATAAAGGGTCACCTTGGAGTGATTAGCATGGCTGCCAAAGCATAATCCCTTTGCAAACAACTAATGGTGGCACTGACAGGTTTCTACAGGAAGACGTTTGGCAGGCGTGAGTACCGTGGGAAAGGCTCTGTCTTCCACCTACGGAAACTGGGATGGAAATGGAATCGTTTGCTTTTCCTTCCGTGTGTCTGAGAGACTCCCCCAGTGTCTGTGGGGTTTTCCATAAAGATGTCAGGCCCAATCAGAAATTTGATGGCAGCCACATGTTATCAAATAAATAAAAAGAACACCCTTTTGTCTCACCTCTGAAGTTTCCTTAAGTTACTCTGAAGAGCATCTCCCTCTGCCACGTTTCCTGTTTCTTGCATAATGAGATACTTTCTAATTAGCATATCACAAATATTCCTGATTTGCTTTGCAAGTCCTGATACATTTTTAAATGTTTCTTTTAAAGCACATCAGGATTTTTCACACTCTATAAGAGAGGTAGGGGAATTCAAGCAATGTGTCAACTCAATTCTCCAATTTCTTTTCTTTTTCCTCTCTCTCTCTTTTTTTTTTTTTTTTTTTTTAAGCCAGCTGGCAGCATGGAATAGCAGGAAGGTCACAGCACTGAAACCAAAAGTCCTGGATTTGGGTTGTGGCTGGGCCACTAATTAGCCATGTCATTTTAGGCAAACTGTTTCACCTTTGAGGGCCCCTGTTTCCTTTTCTGTATAATGACAAGGCTGGACCCAGTGAGGAGTCCCTCACAGTTTAAAGCACCATGCTCTATTTGTGAAGCTTGAATGCTTCCTTGTCTCCCTTTTCAAAACCTGGAACAAGTTATTTTCTTTGATTTAAAAATTCACAGTGAACTACATCCTAAATAGGCAGACACTGTTAAAAAAAAATGTGATTTTAAAGGGACACAGATATTTAATTGCAGAATTATAAGTTATCTTTAAACAGCAAAGAGGCTTTTTGACTAGTTTAATATATTGAAAAATACACACACATTCTAATCTGCCTTTAGATCAGTAAATACAACTGACATGAACTAATCCTAATATAAAGAATATTTTGCTCACGTCTGTAATCCCAGCACTTTGGGAGACAGAGGTGGGTGGATCACCTGAGGTCAGGAGTTTGAGACCATCCTGGCCAACATGGAGAAACCCTGTCTCTGCCAAAAATACAAAAATTAGCTGGGCGTGGTGGCGAGTACCTGTAATCCCAGCTACTGGGGAGGCTGAGGCAGGAGAATAGCTTGAACCCGGGAGGTGGAGGTTGCAGTGAGCAGAGATTATGCCACTGACAGCCTGGGTGACAGAGCGAGACTCTGTCTCAAAGAAAAAAAAAAAACTGTGACAAGGAAAATAAAGACCTAGCTATCAAAAGCCTTTCTAGTCTTTCGTATAGTAGGAAAAAATATCCACTCGATTCAATAAGATCATTTGGATCATCCCAGTGACATGTGGGTTTCAGGATTTGACTTGTAATATCAAACTCACAGAAACACAGAAATTTATCTTGGTTTCAATGACGACTTCCCCGTATCCAAGGGGCATGCTGGCCTTCTGTGCTTGACCGTTTAATCTGTCTCATGGAAACTGTCCAGTGGCGGGTGGAGAAGGCTCTGTAAGCCCCTTCCTCCCCTGGCCCCGCCATCTCTGTCCTGCCAAGACACACCAACACCCGCCACCTGGCCCCTGCCCTTCCCGGCTCTCAGCCTCTTGGCACCGTGGGGTCCCAGCAACTGTCTCCTCCCAACTATGCTGAGGGGGCCTATTTACTGCCTCCTTCCTCCATGTGGATTCCAGGAGGCAGGGACCCAGTTATTGACTTCATCCTTCTACTCCAATGCCTGGATCCATTCCTGGAGTATAGACGGCACTCAGGAAATGTTTGAGAAGTGAATGACTGACTCCAGTAGGGGACAGGAGTGGACGAGTTACCATTACCCCAGCAGAGAACAGGGGGAAGGGCAGGGCTGAACCCGGGATGCTCTCAGAGGCACGGGAGGGCACTGTGCCGCCGACAGCATCGCGGCAGCAAGGGCAGGACGGCTTTCCAGGAACCAAGGAAGTGGGACTGCCGGGCGACAAGGACACCAGCAGCACTGGGGCCGGCTGAGGAGAAGGAGACAGCGCTGGGGAATGTCCCTCCATCCCGCAGCTGCCCGGGATTCAGGAGGTGGGAAGGACCCCAGAGGTAAGGCGTCAGAAGATAAAGGGCATGAAAGCAGAACATCTTTCAAGTTATGTTGACAAGGTAAAATAAGTAGACTAAGAAGCTGAATCGGGCAGAACTTCAAATTTGGAAAGGACCTGCACACGTCAGCATGCGGGAGGGAGGGAAGCCAGGCAGCTGCAGCACTGGCTTGCATGGGATGCACAGTCCTGCGGGATGAGCAGTCCTACAAGAAAACCAGTCCTACAGGATAACCTGTCCTACGGGATAACCAGTTGTGTGGGATGACCAGTCCTACGGGATAACCAATCCTAAGGGATAACCAGTCGTGTGGGATGACAGTCCTGTGGTATGACCAGTCCTGTGGGATGACCAGTCCTGTGAGATGACCAGTCCTGTGGGATGACCAGTCCTGTGGGGTAACCAATCAAGTGGATGACTAGACCTGCAGGATAACCAGTCCTGCAGGATGACCAGTCCTGCGGGATGACCAGTCCTACGGGATGACCAGTCCTATGGGATGACCAGTCCTGCGACCAGTCCTACGGGATAACCAGTCCTACGGGATAACCGGTCCTGCGGGATGTCCAGTCCTGCAGGATAACCAGTCCTGCGAGATGACCAGTCCCGCGAGATGACCAGTCCCGTGGGATGACCAGTCCCGCGGGATAACCAGTCCTACGGGACAACCAGTCCTACCAGGCAGAAGGATCACCCTAGAGAAGAAGAAGGCTTGTTTGATCTCCCTGACCTCCAAAGCCCTGGGGCCCTCCCAGCCTCCACCACACAATTTAGCTAATTATCCACTCATCTCCCTCCCTGCTGCTTCACACATCCTCTCGCCTCAGTCAGATGCCACAGACCAAATCTCCAGGACTTTCCAGAGTAAATTCTCAGTACGACTTGGTAGCTGACTGTTTTGATCCAATAGGGTAAGTGTCAAAATAATAATAATAATAAAGCTACACACATTACTACATATGCACTAACTATTAAACAGACACTACTGAAAAAAGACTATTTTAAAGTAGCACTTTAACATCTCCCTTCCCTTCTTCCATAACAACAAAACGCCCCATTATTCTTGGGCAAGGGAGCTATCATCCCCCGGGTTGGAGGCAGCTAACTGCAAAGCGATATTCACATGGACCACCCTCCCATTAGCTGCGAGTCAGCCAGGGGCAGGTGGCTGAGAGTTGGGACGGCTTTTAGACAAGGCTTTGCAGGCAGATCCCTGAGTTGCCCTTCAGTTTGGATGGAGACTGATGAGGAAAGGTAGAAATAACAGAATTAATTCCCACATCTGTTGAATACTAGGTTAGCAAGTAAGTTGAATCACACACGTTACTTTAAGTGTTTCATTCGGAAAACTCATCCAAGTGTTCACTTTGCAATTTCACTGTGTGCACTTGCGTCTCTTCTCCTGAAGAGTGCTCTTCGGTTAGTGCAGCCCACGCTGCTTCTTTAATTAATGGTGCAGATTCTTTTCGTTTGTAGGTTTGTCTTAGGGGAGTAACGTAGGCATGTGTGAAAGGGACCGTGGGCCTTTCTGGACACTCGGGTCCTATTTGATAAATTTTTGCTTCAAAACACTAAATGGATGCCAGTGTCCTAGAAACCTGTCACCAGGCTGTTCAGACTCCAGGGTGTGCACTTAGAATGTTTCTGAGAGGTCCATCCCTGCAGCAAGATGCCATCAAAACCTGTCAGGGAGCCCCCAGCTGGGAATGAGACCTAGGCTGGAAGTGAACTCAGAGACCGGCCATGACAGCTGCCGGTTTCAGCAAAGCTCGCCCTACTCCTGACCCAAACCAGAGCAGCTGAGGCCAGAGCATTCTCCGAATGCGTCCTATCAAAGTAGCATCACGTGGCAGCTAAAATGCCAAATGTCACTTCAAAAAGAAGCCAGGATGGAAGTGAAGGGCCTGCATTTGCCCCACATTTGCATGCTTCCAGACAAATCACCCTCCACACGCCATTCCAACCATACCATCCACTGCAGAAAATCTTCTTGCTTGCTCACGTGTATTTTTGCAACAGGAGAAATCAAAGTGCTAGGTATAGCACTTCCTTTTCTTAAGCCTTAAGATGCTTACATATAGATTTTTTAAAGTATACTATAAACATATTTATAATAAATTTCACAAAAGATTTTCCCACACTGAGGTTATTTTTAAAAACATATGCTAAATATATGACCATTCATTTTTCTTCAATAATGAGCTTGGATTTCCAAGCTACCCTTGTCGTAAGTTGTTACACTTTCTAGGAAGAAGAAGTGAACATGTGGAAATGATATGAACATTTCTGGGACACTGGGGTCCAGTTAGTGTTTTGAAGCAAAAATTTATCAAATAGCACCCAAGTGTCCAGAAAGGCCCACGGCCCCTTTCACATATGCCTACATTACTCCCCCAAGACAAGCCTATGAACTAAAAGCATCTGCACCATTAATTGAAGAAACTACATGGCCTGCACTAACCGAAGGTCACCCTTCAGGAGAAGAGATGCAAATATACACAATGAAATTGCAAAGTGAACACTTGGATGAGAAGTTTTCCGAATGAAACACTTAAAGTAACGTATGTGATTCAACTTACTTGCTAACCTAGTCTTCAACAGGTGTGGGAATTAATTCTGTTATTTCCACCTTCCCTCATTTTAATTTGGCCAAATACTCTCTATTTGATTATTCTGTGAATCTTAGGTTACCAAAGAAAAATATTGGGGTGAAGAGTTTCTTGCTTAAACAGTAAGATTTCAGGGCTTGCAAAGAATGAGCAAATCTATCCATGGAACATTTCATATTCAGGAGACTAGCCTAGGTGTCAAAGAGCTAAGATTTTAATGTTGCCAAACTAGCCAAGGATTGACAAATATTATACTACACTTATATGCATGTTTTAAAAAAACACTCCCTGTTTATAAGTAATCTTCCATATGTGCCGGATAGAAAAGCAGTAAGTGACGATTGGCTGACTTCTCCAAGCTGTCATTAATTGTTATTTTTAAGTTGAAATGATTCCATTAAATTTTATTTTCAGTGCTCTATATCAAAATCATTTATGAGAAAGTTTCTATTTCTCAATGAGATGTCATATAATTTACCTAACAGTCCCATTTACATAGGATGTAACTATTTTTATGTAAACATTTTAGATAAATGGGTTGCTCTTATTCACTACTTGTTATTTTAAAACACTTTTACTTTTTATAAAAAATAATAAACTTACCATCCCTTCTGCCCCCCTGCCATGAATCTAGTTTTTCAAGGGCTAGAGTTTATGAGTTCAGGTCTAATATCTCTGAACAAATACAAGCCCTGATTAAAACACCCAGACACACACGAAGACATGCGATCTGAAACTTCCATGTTTTATCTTTAATCTCTGTCTGTGAGTCTCAACTATAGGTAATCTAACCATTGGCCCAAGTTATAATGTCAAATACACAGTGGGCAAAAATTCTACTGATATTTAATGCAGGTTCATTAGAAAGTACCTTCTCAAGAATAACAGAAAAGTCCAAGCTAAGTGATCTATGGCAGCGATGAAACAATTCATGATTCAAGACACTTCCATGTCTTGAATCATGAATTGGAATCAAACCTTTCCACAAGTTTCAGGAAAGAACACAAAACACATTGCATAAGAACAATCTGCAATCAGAGTGCAACTTACAAATAATTCAACATTTACAGAGAAATCATGGAGGTATGAAGGCCTGGTATAGTAAAGCTTTGAAACAATGGGATATCCCACGTGAGACATGCAAGTAATCCCTCCAAATAAATCTGATGTTTCAGATTATAGATAAATTCTAACATCGCCAGAACAGAATAGTCAGGTTTTATGAAGTACTGTATTTAAAAATTCAGACCGATTTCTGAGTTCCCTCCATTTAACAACACACCCCAGAGTTCAATATACTTACACTCCAGTCTGGGTCCCGGGTTTCTGGTTTTTAGCAAGAGGTCTGTAAAATGTACAGATGTTAATAATCTGTGGCTTACTTCAAATCCTGATCACTGCTGCTTTTATTCTCTTGATTTCCTTTGGTGCCAAAGATGTCATTCTAGTCCAGAGTTACCGCATGTTAAGTGAAACTGCTGTCAACATTTTATTACATTCACTATTTCGAGTTTCCTGATAGCTAACTCAAACATTAAAAATAGCTGTACTGTGTATATTTTTCAATCCTCTTTTTTCTTTTTCCCTCCAAGGAAAGGTGTGGGATCTCCTTAAGCAGCCCAGAGGTTTAAAGTTGTATATTTCCAGAATGCATTTAAATAAATCCTAAAGCAATTCATTTCTACCTTCAGACTCTTCTTCCCTTCCCTGACTGCTCTGGCAGTGTTAACTTTCCCACACTCTTCCGCAGTGGTGAACGACTTGTCTGGGCAAGCAAGATAACACTTGGGCAGGAGATTAAAAACCCACACTGAAGTCATTAAGACTGACAGGGCTGGGCCCTGAACCCACTCATCAGCACAGTCCCCGAACACTGTCACTTGACTTGAAAAGCAACCGTAAAAGCCTCACAATGAAGACAATCTCCTTTTGGCATTTCCAGGACCTTGAGCCACCTGGATTTTATAGAAGAGAACAGTCCTTCAACTTAGATGCCAGAACAAGGTGGAAATGCCTTACTTTGATTTCGTTTCACCTTGAATTATGAGATCAGGAAACCATGGATGAGGTCTAGAGCTAGGGTGACCATACTCCCACTCCGCCCAGAAAAGTTCCGGTGCGCGATTATTCCTAATACTGCCTTTCACTCTCCAAAGCGTCCCGGATTCATCGGTAAATGACTAGCTTACCTTAACTGGAGCTTCGACCTCAGTTCTGGGAAATTCTTTACATTTGCCGTGTATGTTTGAAACAACAGTTGGCAACCACAGCCTAAAATCACAGGTTTGAATAACAACTTAACCATTTTGACCATCAGGAACTTACAGCTTTCTATTCTCCATTATGCACCTGACACCAACTTCCAAAACCATTCATTTTATTTCATAGGTTTTAATTAATTTCCGCTTCCTTATTATCATAAATCTTAAAAGTTCCACCTCTAAATACAGAAAAAAAGAATCTTTCATGGCTGAAGAAAATGCTGCTTCCAAGTACAGGGTGTGGTCAGATTGTTCACGCTAGAATAACCTTGATGTGGGTATAATAAGGCAGCACCATCCTTTCTCCCATTTGCCACACGATGGAAGATTGGAGAAGCTGGCAGCATGTTTTTCTTTCGACTTTTTTGTTTGGTTGGTTGGTTTTGAGACAAAGTCTCACTCTGTCGCCCAGCCTGGAGTGCTGTGGTGCAATCTCAGCTCACTGCAGCCTCCACCTCCTAGACTCAAGGGATTCCCTTGCCTCAGCCTCCCAAGTACCTGGGATTACAGGCATGCACCATCATCCCCAGATAATTTTTGTATTTTTAGTAAAGACAGCGTTTCAATAGGTTGGTCAGGCTGGTCTTGAACTCCTGACCTCAAGTGATCCACCTGCCTCGGCCTCCCAAAGTGCTGGGATTACAGGTGTCAGCCACCGCACCCAGCCCTTTTAACTTTTTTGAAAAAGAAATCTCCTAATTGTTACTTATGAGATTATATAAATGAAAATCATAAAGAATAATAAGCATAAATTCTTATCTTAAGGATGAAAAAGATGACACTCCAAAAAAATGTTTTTTTCTCCTTGAAGAATCTAAAACTTTTTGGCATAAGAAAATGCCAGGCACAGTGGCTCACGCCTGTAATCCCAGCACTTTGGGAAGCCAAGGCAGGCGGATCACCAGAGACCAACATGGTGAACCCCGTCTCTACTAAAAATATAAAACATTATCCAGGCGTGGTGGCGGGCACCTGTAGTCCCAGCTACTCAGGAGGCTGAGGCAGGAGAATCACTTGAACCTGGGAAGTGGAGGTTGCAGTGAGACAAGATCACACCACTGTACTCCAGCCTGGGCACAAGAGCAAAACCCAAGAAGAAAGGAAGGAACAAAGGAAGGAAGGAAGGAAGGAAGGAAGGAAGGAAGGAAGGAAGGAAGGAAGGAAGGAAGGAGAAAGGGAGAGAGAAAGAGAGACAGAGAGAGAGAGAAAGAAAGAGAAAATGAGAAAATGCAGGTGTTTGGGAGAAACTGGTTATATCTGAAAAACATTAGGAAAGAAGAATCAAACAGAAATCTCAGGAATCTGGAAAAAAAATTCGTGGGGAGATAAAATAAAACGGCAATAAATACAACCCCTTGAGTGGCTCCTCCTTCATGGCACACACACAGAAACAACGAGCTGAACTCCTAACGCAGTCTCCCTGTGCGACCTCTCTCCATCCTGATCCTGACATGGATGACCCCAGTCTTTACATCTGGCTGTAGAGATGGTGGTAGAGACCTCCCACATCCCAATCTCATATAATCAATTACATCTCTGCCTAGATTCCTTAGGTACTCACAGGCTGAGACCCAAGGCATTTTAGCGTCAAAAATTATTACTATTTCTATATTCCGTATTTAAGCCAGCCAGCTAGGCCCCACCTCCAACATTGTCTTCTTTCCAAACCCCGTAAATGCTGTCTCCAAATATAAACCTCCTCCGAAGCTACACTCTTTCTTCTCCCACCCCAACAGGAAACCCCTGGTCCATGCGTAGGAGACTGAGGCTAATTCCCAATCCTCAGGATGGCCTTTGACCTCGGCCTGCCCCAGTCTGGGGTCCTGCACCAAGTGGCACTGGCTGCTGGCTCCACCCTAAAGTCTCATTTCTAGTCAAAGAGCCCCTAATTCCCTAATTCCAGCCTGCCTCCAACCCTAAGCAACAGGGTTTCACCTCTTAAGCCTTGTTCCCAAGCTCCAGTTTTGGTAACTGCCCAGGAAATCTGGCTCCTCCTGGGCCTGGGACGCTTGTCAATTTCCCAGCTGGACCCTAAATTGTCCTTCTTCCATCTCTAGTTTGATGCTTGGAATCTGCTAGCCCTTGCAAGACTGCTTTCATGACTGGAGTTGACTAGTCATCTAAGGGCCTGGAGACTGCCACACCTGCCAGCTCTAAATGTAACCTAGACTCCCACGAGGCAGGAGCCAAAGCCAGAAACCAGGCACTCAGCAGAATTCTATTCGCTCCACCTAGACCCCGACATGGACTTCAGGCTCCCGCTCCAGCATCCGACACACCACAGGCTTTAGCTTACTTTGGCTCAGAGTTGACACTTCTGGTTTTAACCTTATTATGTGACTGTAGGTTTTGTATTTCTGATCTTCACTGCTAACCCCTCACTTCTCTAATAAAGACGACAGCCTGCTCCAATTTTGACATGGTTAGGACAGAGCAGATACCCGCCACCCTTCCAAGCAGCCACCTCACGCCCTTCTATGTGGCCATTGTCCACTGCCTACCTAACAGTTACTCTTTCTTCCTGGCTTACAGAACCCTGCTCCTTTAACCTCTTGGAGGCCCTTCCCCAGCCCTGACAAAAGAATCATAAACTTGTCACAGCAATCTCTTCTTTCAGCCAGTGATGGATATGAGTGAGCATGTGACCTATTTATGGCTAACGAAATGTAAGAAATCTTCTGACGGGGGCTTTTTGTTCTAACTTTTTAAAAAGTTGCCAAGAAAAGACTTTTCTATATTATGTGCCTTGAATGCAGAGATGCTATCTGGAGTTACAACAGCCATCTTGAAATCAAGAGGCAACGACTGAGAAAATAGAAGTCAATATTCTAATGACAGTAAAGAGAACGATCAATAGGACGTGAGTCCTTGACAACATCATTAGGCCACTACTCTGGCTCTGAACTGTTCATCCCCAGGTTTCCTATTATGTGAGTCTAATAAATTCCTATTCGTGTGGGCCAGTATGAATCAATTTTCTGTTTCAGGCAACCACACACTGTCCCCTAATAGAACAGATAGCTGAACTGCATGACTTTCTAGGAAGACTATATTATGCTTTGGTGCCTGAAGCTAGGTCAGTCAATATCCCTCCATTTACTACTTCCTCCTTCTCCTTCAGTCTCTCTCCTCTCCAATTCACTTTACACCAAAGGTAAAAAGGTAGCATTTTACACTTAGCTCACACATATATTTTCTTTTATATACACAGTATTTTTAAGGCACATGTGCACAGAGTGACATCAGCGAAAATTAGGGAGTAGGGAATTCCAAGGGCCTGCTCCTCCACCTGAACAGCTAATAAATGAAACAAAAACTACCAAAATCAACTTTATCTGAACTCTGGAACTGGTCAAAGGTTTACAGGGGCCAGATGAACACATAAGAAAAAGGCAGCTAAATTTCAGTAGGGGAGATTTATCGCACTTTAACCTACCCGGCCCCATGCTCCTCCTATCCAGTTCAATTGTGATCTTGAAGACAGCACCCCACTCTCTTGGTGACGATTCCTAGTGCTGGAAAGAGAGCAGATCTTGCTTTCAAATAATTGTGTTTCTCTTAACCTGTCTGGTGGCTCCATGAAGGAAAGTTCTGAATTATTTTGCTAATGCATAACTTTCCCTGGATGGTAAGGCAACTACCCAAGAAACATTTGTCATTCACTAAAAACACATGAATTAGTTATTGACACCTGGGGCAAATAAATATAAATTGGGGCAAATGACAGATAGCAAAAAAAAACTAAAAGGAAAGGTTGAGGAGTTACATATTTTTCCAAATTAAGGACTTTGAAAAGTTCCCATGTATTTCTGGGATTCTAGACGCCCATACACATGCTAAAGGCAGGGCACATGCTCAGAACAGACCTGAGATGACCCTAAGCTCTCACAGCTGCCTGACTCTCAGGCTCTGCCCAAGCAGGAAGAGAAGGATAAGGCAGAGTTGCGAATTGTATGGCTGAGTGTTGAAGGCATAATCTAATACAAACAGAACACTGGCTCTCTGATTTCCTTTTTCTCTTTTTGTTCCAGATGTTTAAGGAAATCTTTGTCAAATCACTAAGCTAACTAAACAGATGCTTCCATGGACACACATGACGAAAAAGACAGAACTTACAAAATTAGTTTCTAAAAGTAGCTAAACAAAGAAACAGCAACTACAATAAGCAGGTGCAACAAGTCCTGAGAATCAGGGAGAATCTGACTCCCCGAGTTGTCACATTACAATATTCAAAGCCTAGTTTCAAACAAAATTTATAAGGCATGAAAGAAAGTATGACCCATATACAGAAAAAAAAAAAAGAAAGAAAGAAATGAACAGAAACTGTCTCTGAGGAAGTTACTGAACTTACTAGGCAAAGATTTTAGATTGACTATTTTTAAATATGTTGAAATGCTTTAGGAAAAAAAAATACAAGCAACTAAAGGAAATCATGAGAATGATGTCTCACAAAATAGAGACTATCAATAAACAGGTAGAAATTATAAAAAAGAAACCATAAAGAAATTCTGGAGTTAGGCCAGGTGGTTCACACCTGTAATCCCAGCACTTTGGGAAGCTGAGTGGGTGGATCATGAGCTCAAGAGATTGAGACTATCCTGGCCAACATAGTGAAACCCATCTTTACTAAAAATACAAAAATTAGCTGGGCGTGATGGCGGGCACCTGTAATCCCACCTACTTGAGAGGCTGAGGCAGGAGAATTGCTTTAACCAGGGAGGCGGAGGTTACAGTGAGCTGGGATTGTGCCACTACACTCCAGCCTGGGTGACAGAGTAAGACTCTGTCTCAAAACAAAAACAAAAACAACTGGAGTTGGAAAGTACAATAACTGAACTTTGGTGTTCAATGGCAGATTTGAAGAGACAGAAGAAAGAATCAGCAAGCTTGAAGATAGGTCAATTGAGATTACCCAATCTGAAGAACAAAAATTTAAAAACAAAGAAAAATGAACAAAACCAAAGAGACCAGTGGGACACCATCAAACACACCAACATGTCCATAAAGGAGTTCCACAAAGACAGGAGAGAGAAAAAGGGGCAGAAAGAATATCTGAAGCAATAATGGCCAAGCATGAATCTACACATTCAACAAACTCAACAAACTCCAAGCATGATAAATTCACACAAATCCACAACAAGATACATTATAATGTAACTGCCAAAATACAAAAAGAGAATTCTGGAAGCAGCAAGATAAAATAGCCTTGTTACAAGGTATACACAGTAAAATTAACAGCTAATTTCTCATCAGAAACCATGGAGGCCAGAAGGCAACAGGATAACATGCAAAGTGCTGAAAGAAAACAAGCTGTTAAATAAGAATTCTATACTCAGCAAACTATCCTTCAAAAATAAAGAAGAAATTAAGGCATTCCAAGATAAACAAAAACTCAAGAGGGTTTGTCACTAGTAGACCTGCCCTGCAAAAAATCCTTCAGGTTGAAATGAACGAATACTAGACAATAATTTAATATGCATGAAGAAATAAAGAACACTGTTAAAGGTAACTACGTAAGTAAATATAAAAGGCAGTATTAAAGTATATTTGACTATTCTTTTTTCTATAAGATTTAAAAGATAATCATATAATAGTTATAAGCCTATGTCAATGGGCACACATTGTATAAAGATGTAATTTTTATCAATAAAGCATATATGCAGAAGAGAACCGTAATCTGCAGCAGAATGAGAAGTTGCATTCCCAAAGCATCAAATAGTGATGGTCCCCGAGAGAAAACTTCTCTTTTTGCCGCATCCTCTCTGCATCACTTCTCTATTATCTTCTTAGCCTTTACAGGTATGTGAGTTTGCAACTCCCTTGTTCAAAACTGCTGCCAGCTTAACAGACTTCTGCCTAGAAACCTTAAATGGCTCTCCACTTCCTAGCAAAAAAGTTCAAGCTTTATGGCCCTACATCAAAGACCTGGAAGATGTGTTTCCTTTCCATCTTTTTACCTCACCTCTAATAATTCCATATGGTATATTCTATCTTCAAGATAAATTGAACCACTGACCATTCCTATTTCCATTCTTCCCATGCCGTATCCCACCTGGCTTAAGCTTTTCTGACGCTTTTCCAGCTCTGGATGGAATCTTCCCCTGCCCTGAAAGTGCACAGTCCCTCCATCCTTATGCCTAGTGCTTATTCCCTTTATCCATCCCTACCCAGAAGCCATCTCTCCCTCTTCTGGGCTCCTGTATCACTTTTGCTAAACTTCTGTGATTGTACGTATTACTGTCTATTTTGTATTTACCTCTGGTGGACATTTCTTATCTCTTTTTTTAAAGCTGTCTCGAGCCATCTCTATGGTTTGGAAAGGTCACCTGATTGGGAATCTAAGGGACTGTGCTACAGGAAGCCTTGGGCAGACTACTATGTTTTAGTTTCATCATGAATAAAATGGAACTAATATCTGCTTCATGAGATTCTTACGAGAACCTAATGATGTTATTTGTAATTTGGAAAGCACTGTGCGCATGTGAAATAACATTTTAGCCTTGGGGTCAGAGTCCAAGTTTTAGCCAACTTTGTATGTCTAACAAGATACTCAAGACACAGTAGGTGGTGTGCTCCATATATTTTTGTAAAATGAATGAACATGCTAACCCCTTGGTGAGATGAAGCTGAATCATTTAAAACAATCTACAGGCATTTTCATTAATAATCTTAGAGTCCTATCTACAATTTCTCCCAGAGGTAAATAAGGAAAGAACTTTTTAAAAATTGCAATTAAATGACTCACCTTGAGTTTTAACACAATCAATGGTTTATTTTACTACTAACATGACTTTTTTGATATCCTTGATGTAAACATTCTCTGAACTCAGGGCTATTTTTTCACAACCAAATTGTCAAAAGTAA
Organism: Cheracebus regulus; assembly: GCA_963574635.1. NCBI lineage: Eukaryota > Metazoa > Chordata > Mammalia > Primates > Pitheciidae > Cheracebus > Cheracebus regulus. The sequence goes on from CAUYQU010035972.1 coordinate 47,392, forward strand.
GAGAAAAAGAGGTGACTGCGTTTGGTAAAGCAAAATGATCTCTTGTTTTTATTTTTGAAATATTGTTAATATAAAGATTGTTTAAGTGAGCAAAACTGGTAATTTTATAGTAAAATAAATCAGTGTTCACTATGGTTTCACTCAGCTGCAAATGTCAGGCAACCTACAGAGAGAAATTGGTTCTCAGGTTTGTTTTTCTAGGAAATCAATTACTACTTTCTTGAAGACATTTCTCAGTACCAAAACATTCAACTGGACCATGCAAACTCTCCAAGACAGTAGTAGGGTCGGAGGAAAAACATGACTGCCATCCTTGTATCTACTTTTGATGGGGTGTCCCTTTTTCAGAGATTTATATTCCAGAATTGCAACAAATACCAATTCACCAAATTGAATAACGATTTTGGTGTTTTTTTTTTTTAACAATAATTAGATTGCTTTTAGATTAGAAATTGGGATTGGGTAGAAGAACACTGAGTATAGATGTAATTAAAAAGTAAACATAAAAAAAGAAGTAAATTTAATTTCCTCTCAGAATTTTACACCTACACTACATAAAATACAATTTATGTATTTAAAAAGTAAGTAAAAGCAAAAGTACAGAACTGTGGGTCAACTATGATTACAATTATTACAAGACACACTGACATATGAAGAAAAGAATACAGATTATGGAATTAAAAATGAGTTTCTTATCCTTTTGAAATTTTCTTTCATATTACTACCTTTATAATAACTAAAACCCAAAAAAGAAAAACCTAGAGTATTGTTTTGACTAAAATCAGAAAAAAATCAAAGCAATATTTCATCATATGTGAAAATCATATGCAATTCAAATTGTGGCATGTACAGAGCTTTACTGGAACACAGCCACGCTCATGTGATTTCCATAATGTCACTGGCTGCTTTCGTGTCACAGCAGCAGAGCTGAGTAGTGGTGACAGAGACCATATGGCCACAGAGCCGAAAGTATGCACTGTCTAACCCTCTGTGGAAAAAGTCTGCCAACTCCTGATCTAAAGTTCGGTGCCCGTGAAGGTGTACAATGTTTCTGCCTCCATACATGGCTGAACAAGTCTAAAAAGTGAGTGGAAATATATAGTACATAAGTACAAAAATGATTTCATCATCTATTTCAGTGTTTTTCACACTGAGTTCTGAGGAGTCCTACAGGTCAGGGTGACGTCCCTTTGTCAGCTGTGGCCAAGGTTCTGAGATTCTTATCGCTCCCCCCAAAAAGGGTCACTCTGCTTTTATCCTTATAGATTGGGATATCATACGCAATTTTATTTGAAAAACATTTTTATTTCAAAAAAAAATAGTTTAAAATTCACTGTGACCTATTTTATCCATGAGAGATGACTGCAGTGTCAAGCAAGTTTCAAAGGCCATGTATGAAAAGGAACTGTTATGAACCTAAAGCCACAGAAAACTGGACTGAAAACCAATCAGACATATTTGCTGAGCACTGTGTTATGAAATGAAATGCAGGCAGCCACCATGGTGTAAGAGGACATGAGTTTTCTCATAGAGCACTTTCGTCCACCACAGCTTAACCCCATATACAGCCCTGCTTTATTATATATCTAAAATTACAGAGCCATCTGATTCACATTCCTATATTATTGCCACACACACCCATTTTCCTAGTGGTAGTGAAATCAGAAACTAAAGAAACTATAAACAGGATGGCAGAGTAACTATAATTTATTTTTATAACTAATGAGTCATTAACAGGTACTTTAGGAGGTAATTAAAGGGAAATTGATAGGAGCTGACTGTGAGGCTTGAAATTTTCATGTTTGCTTTTTTAGTAAAGCAATAGTCTTCTATACTCCATTCAAAGCATCTGAAAAATTAGTTTAGCCACGTAGTATGGAACTAGTAAACTAATACAGGCTAGGTTTCATCTAAAAAAGCAGCTCTAAGACACTCCTACAAAGACTGAATTTTGCTGAACGCTTGTAGCAGCTGGTAACAAAACTGGCCTCTTCAACACTCAAATCAGGAAAGGTGGTAAGAGCTACTAGGGAAATGGGGAATTACCTGTGTGTTATATGTTAATGAATATATATGTTGTAATGAGCATGAAAGGATCAAGTGGCTTCATTATCCATCTAACTTTTCTTAGAGGGATTATATGAGGAAATTCATTACTTAAGCCACACATTGGCAAAAACACAGCCCTTGCTGAAAGTAATGCCGGTATTCATAATTCCACAGTCAGGATTTTTTTTTTCCATAGAAATGACCCTTTGAAATTGTATGACTCCATGGGAAAATTAAATTCCCACCATAAGTATTTTCCTTACCCACTATTTTCCAATATCTTGATTATGCAAAGCCAACTTTGTATTTGTTTTCAAATTGTTCATCCAGTAAGAAATTCCTAAAACAACAGTTGCTCTGTATAATCATCTGGTATATATTTTGGAATGCCTTAATTCATTGTGTATTTTCTCTGTCTCTATTTTCTCAACTTCTTACCTATTCTAAAAAATTGTCCTAAATGTTCAAAAAAAGTGAGCAAGGCAACTTACAAATGAACCTCATTTTAAAATAAGAAGCAGGCCTGGCACAAGAGATTGAGGAAGAAATTGCATGCTACGAAGGGTTCTGATTATTTCATAATACTACAATGGACCAGGCACAGTGGCTCAAGCCTGTAATCCTCAGCACTTTGGGAGGCTGAGGAGGGAGGATCTCTGGAGGCCAGGAGTTTGAGAACAGCCTGGATAACACTGCAAGATCCTATCTCTCTAAAAATAAAAGAATAAAAATAATTAGCCTGGTATGGTGGCACACACCTGTAGTACTAGCTAATCAAGAAGCTATTGCTGCAGTAAGCTATGATCATAGATCATACCTTGTACTCAAGTCTGAGCAACACAGCTAGAACCTATCTCTTAAAAATAAATAGGCTGGGTGCGGTGGCTCTGGCCAGGTGCTGTGGCTCATGCCTGTAATCCCAGCACTTTGGGAGGCTGAGACGGGCGGATCACCTGAGGTTGGGAGTTTGAGACCAACCTGACCAACATGGAGAAACTCAATCTCTACTAAAAATACAAAATTAGGCATAGTGGCACATGCCTATAATCCCAGCTACTCGGGAGGCCAAGGCAGGAGAATCACTTGAACCCAGGAGGTGGAGGCTGCAGTGAGTTGAGATCATACCACTGCACTTCAGCCTGGGCAACAAGAGTGAAACACCATCTTAAAAAATAAATAAATAAATAAATAAACAGATACTATGATAAAAACTGAGCTGGAGTGGTGGCTCATGCCCATGATCCCAGCACTTTGGGGGCTGAGATGGGAGGATCACTTGAGCCCAGGAATTTGAGACCATCCTGGGCAACATGGTGAAACCCCACCTCTATGAAAAATACAAAAATTAGATGGGCGTGGTGGTGTACACCTGTGATCCCAGCTGCTTAGGAAGCTGAGGTGGGAGGATTGCTTGAGTCCAGGAGGCGGAGATTGCACCTTGAGATCGTGCCACAGCACTCCAGCCTTGGAAACAGAGTGAGGCCCTGTCTCAGAAAAAAATATTTAAAAATACAATGAAACACTCTGCAACAGATCCACAGTGTGCAGTGTCTCTAAGAATACACTAACCACATCACTAAACATTTTTTTGTGGTCAGGTAAACAGATTAAGACATCTCAAGGCACTGAAGAGGAGCCCTGGCAAGTCTGAAACATGCATATTGGCTAAGCTGCGTAGTATGAGAATTTCCATCAAAACTGTTACTTGCGTTATAATCATCTTAAAAGGATTTCTCAGAGGCCGAGGAGAAAGCATGTCAATTTTATGCAGTCAAAATACAGCAAATAACCACTGCCACACATTCATCCCACACACTTACACACAAACACAACCGCACAGAAAACCTCTGGTTGTCGTTAAGTGTGGCAGGAAAGCATCATCAGTTTATCTGCAGTGATGAGGGGGCTGGGTCAGACGGCTTCTGCTGTTCTTCGCTTGCCACCTGGTGGCCAAGCACCTAAAGAAGAGGGCAGAAATAACCAAGAGAATTCCTCCCTCAGAGAACAGGAATGACTGCAAAAGTACATAGACAAAGACCTTTGAAACAGAAGACAGAATTGTGCAAATGGGTTAAGAATCATTATTTCAAATAAACCATCCATTCTCCAAACTTCAGCCTTTCAGAGACATTGTCTATTTGTGACGATAAGGTATTGGAATTTCTAATCTAAATACAAAAGACTTGATTCCAAAAGTTCAATTATCAATTTTGTTTTTACAACAAAGCAGAGAAAAACTACATGCTTACTTTTCGACATCGCTTTTTCCCCTAGTTCTTGCCCCTACAACCAACCAACACACACACACACACACACACACACACACACACACACACACACACACACACACAGCATGAAAAAGAAAGAAATCCTTACTCACTGAGTCTTCACAGACCACAGGCCGTTGTGTTACTTGAAGGTAACATTTTACAAAATGAAAAACAAACAAAACCCTTAAAGCGTTGGCCAAAACTAGCTACAGAACTCAATGTCAACAAAATTTGGAAATCCGAAAGTCTATCATTTCATAATTCACGTGTAAAAGTTCCACAGAGTCTTCACTCATGTAATCTGCATAACATTGGGTGCCACATCATCATATGTAACTTACGAGAACCAAAACAACTCACATATACTTCAAATTACTTCCATTATTAATTAATAGAAATTATCAGGATGCCAGAAAAAGAACATGAAATGCAACGTCAAGAGGACGTGGTTCGCGTTCTGGCCTCATTCTCTCACTCTTCTACCCTGCAGTGTAGACCTGCACAGTCACAGTAACTTTCTCAGCTGCAAAATTAGGGACGCGCATGGAGAAATCTCCTCGGGTTTCTTGTGGGGCTAATGTTGGTTTTTCTAAAACGAACAGCGGAGGAGCCACAACTTCCATTTCCCTTGTTCATAGTGCCCTCCAGTGGTTCAGAGTAAAAATCAACTTTCGTTGTGCGTGTGTGTGTGTGTGTGTGTGTGTGTGTGTGTGTGTGTGTGTGTGTTTTAATTCTTGCCTATATGTAGGAGAATGTTACAGTCACTGGTACCCGAACTTTCTAGATCAGTGTGATGGTTAATTTTATGTGCCAACTTGGCTCAGTCACAGTACCCTGTCTCTACTAAAATTATAAAATTTAATTACATTTACTGGATCTTGAAGAGACCCAATGGCTTGCCAGAAGAGGCTGGTTCTAAGGGGGAGAAATGCACTCATGCCTGGATCTTGTGACAACACCTTCTCACATTCTTTTGACCTCCTTTGGTGAAACTCTGGAATGCTTGGAATGAAAAAAAACTCCCATAGAAATATAAAAGCCTATACCATTTTCATCAGCCCTGATCCTGCCCTGCCAATGCTATTTCCCTGCTGCAACCACCTGAAACCATTTCTTCTGCCATACCATTGTTCGTTTGTATTTGGATTTCTTCAGAATGTTTCCTCTGTAACCTGAAGGTCTTAAAGGATAGGGTATAGAGAAGAGATTAAGGAACGTTTGATCTTTGATGTGGGAAAATATCCAGGCTATGAGCTTATCTGGGGAAACAACCTTTTAAGGGTAATTCAGAAAACCCACGAGTTTCATCATTACCAAACAGAGTCACACATTCTTTGATGATGTTAGACCTGAGCGTTCTGCTAAGTAACCATGAAGGGAATCCTGACGGGTCACATTATAATCGTGGGGCAGGTTGCAAAGCACAGAAGCTCCTACAAAATCAGGAAGAGTCTAGACTTGACTTCTTGCAAGCGGTTATTAGGTAATAAAAAAAGAACTGTCACTGAATTTAGAAAGATGATTAAGAACTACATGCATCAGGCCAGGTGCGGTGGCTCACGCCTGTAATCCCAGCTTTGGGAGGCCAAGGTGGGTGGATCACCTGAGGTTGGGAGTTCGAGACCAGCCTGACCAACACAGCGATATCCCATCTCTACTAAAAATACAAAATTAGCTTGGCGTGATGGAGCATGCCTGTAATCTCAACTACTCAGGAGGCTGAGGCAGGAGAATTGCTTGAACCTGGGAAGCGGAGGTTGAGGCGAGCCAAGATTGTGCCATTGCACTCCAGCCTGGGCAAGAAGAGTGAAACTCTGAGAAGGAAGGAAGAAGGAAGGAAGGGAGGGAGGGAGGGACAGGACTAAGTGCATCAATGTTCAAACTTATGGAACCATGTCTATTTCACAGGGTAAACTGCAGGTAGACCATCACCATGGATAATCCATATTTGGTAACAAATTAGCAAAATATTCTTAATAGCTGACTAATATTTCTATTGGACATTGAAAAACATCAGCATGTTGTAACAGAAGGTTTTGATGGAACCTGTGGTGTTTGCTCTGCAGAGGTGATGTTAAAAGGAGACATCATTGTTCCTTAAATATCTATGAAGGGATTGTGTATAAAGTTTACCTCATCTTCATTTTAATTGAGCAAAGAGTCAGAGGAAAAGCCTAACGACAGGAAGAGTAAGAGCCAGTTATAGGCTGGGTGCAGTGGTTCACGTCTGTAATCCCAGCACTTTGGGAGGCTGAGGTGGCTGGATCACGAGGTCAGGAGTTCAAAACCAGCCTGGCCAACAAGGTAAAACCTTGTCTCTACTAAAATTACAAAAATTAGCCAGGTATGGTGGTGGGCACCTGTAATTCCAGCTACTTGGGAGGCTGAGGCAGGAGAATCGCTTGAACCCAGGAGGCGGAGGTTGCAGTGAGCCCAGATCCTGCCATTGCACTCCAGCCTGGTACAGAGCAAGACTACATCACAAAAACAAAAACAAAGAGCCAGTTAGAGGCTACTAAGGAGCTGCAGAATCTAGCTTTCTGGAGTTTTTTAGAAACTTGGATGAAGTATTGTATTCCTTAGATAATTTCAAGTCTCTTCTAACAGTGATAAGCGTACAACTAGGGGCCAAAATTGGGGCACTAAAATTTAGCTCCCTGGCCGGGTGTGGTGGCCCATGCCTGTAATCCCACCACTATGGGAGGCCAAGGCAGGTGGATCATCTGAGGTCAGGAGTTCAAGACCAGCCTGGCCAATGTGGTGAAACCCTGTCTCTACAGAAAATACAAAAATTAGCCGAGCATGGTGGCGGACGCCTGTAATCCCAGCTACTCAGGAGGCTGAGGCAGGAGAATCACTTGAACCCGGGAGGCAGAGGTTGCAGTGAGTCGAGATTGCACCATTGCACTCCAGCTTGGGTGACAAAAGTGAAACTCTGTCTCAAAAAAAAGAAGAAGAAGAAGAAGAAATGAATGAACTCCAGAATTCACCGGAGGAAACTTCAGGGAGGGGTCAAGGAGGGGACTAAAGCCTAGAGACAGGAAAAGCTAGGGCAGAGCTGTCCCACGATAAGAAAGTGGAGGCACAGTCTCGGAAAGGAGACCAGGCTGTGTTTAGAGCCACACAGACGGAAAAACTGACGCAGAGCAGCTTAACAAAACTTGTTTATCTGTGTATTTACTTTTTGCTTTTTCTGTCTCTATCTATGGGGTACAAGTGCAGTTTTCCTACCTGATCTATTGCACGGTGGTGAAGTCAGGGCCCTCAGCACATCCATCACTGACATTTATTTTTTAGAATTATACAGCACGGCAGATTTTTTATAAACTAGAAGTTGATTATTTACTATACCACAAAATTTCGATACCTAGCAAAATATTTCTAGACCACCCTTTTCTCCATTATTTAAGTCTGATGTTCATCCCCCCCCCCCAAAAAAGTACATAGTTCTAAACTTTCCATGAAGGTTTTCTAATGTCCGTGAACCAATGTTCACAGTTCACACAATCATTTGTTTCCTGGTACTGTCTAACCACCTGTTTCCTGATTGGAGTTACAATTTGGCAACGTCCAAAATGAAAGATTCCAAGTTCAAAGCAAAATTAGGGGCAGAAATGAGGAGAGGCAAAAGAGCCAAGCTTCTTTCCTGCCACAATTTTCCTTACCCGTGTGCAATTTATGTGGGTGTGTTTTGTACAGGACAACCTTTTTAACCTACTGTATCCTGCCTTTCAGATCGTCTTCTCTCCTGTAGATCTCTAGCAATAAACAACTCTCACTGAAATCTGCCATCCTCCCACCGTCCCCCTCACCCCTCCACACTCACCGGGAGGGAGAAGAGCTAACACCCTCCAACCCAGCTGCTCAGCCCTGGAGTTCAGCCCCATGCAGCGCTCTGCCATCCCCACCGAGGCCTAACCCAGAATCCCAGGATTCCCCTATGGCCAGCCTAGGAAGAACCTAAACACCAAAGGGTGTAACTTTGAAACTGAAAACTGTTCAATTATAAACAGCTAGCAAAAAAAAAAAAAAAAAAAAAAATTCTAAAAACGCAGACTTGCCTGCTGTAACAACCTCTGAAAACATTTTGCGCAGCATTCTTACCCCGTCATCCCCTATTGGTGTGGATCAGGTGACACTGAAACCCAAACAAATGTCCTATTCTTAATTACTGCTTTTCAGCTGAGAGTGAAGTTCATGACTAATTTCTTTTCAGTGAGCCATTGGCCTATGCTGAAAGATATGTTTTCCACCCCGGCTAATTTCAACCAACAGACATACCCTATATCACTCTCAAATATACCCTCAGCTAACCCCCCACACAAGGAGTGACTACCGGCCACGCCAGACCAGCCCTGTGCACATGGAAAGGACAGGGTCAAAGGTAAAGCCAGCCTGGGGTCGTGGCCAAGGGCAAAGGATTAGAACTCTCACAACCATCTCTCCCAGCCTCGGCACAGAGGCCTTCACTGGACACCCTCCTCCCTCCCACAGAAGGGCACAGCTATAGCTGCATTTTACCACTCTACGGAATTCAGAAAAAAGATAATACCCACAGTGGCAATCTCTCAGGCCACCTAGAATGTAATTCAGCCAGCTGAGAGTTTACAAAATCCATGTGCTTGCGTTTGGCCGATGAGAGGGAATTCTTTTAATTATAGTTAGAACAGTATGTTACTTTTGGCCCAATTTTCTACTGCATGCAAGGAAAGTAGGTTAGCAGAAAAGCAAGTAAGAATGCACCAGGTGACCCCAGACACCTTGTTAGGGACGGAAGTGAGATTAGTTCTGCTCAGACACTGGACACAGCCTTGCCTCCCTGAGGCACTGTGCTCAGAGCCACGTACAAATCCACTGACAGCCCAGAAATAGCCAGGTCAGCGTAACTTCAGCAACAATGCAGCGAAGATCTAGGGATTCACCAATTCTACCCCATCACTCATACCCAAAGGAACAGGAAGCAGGCCCAGTAACGTCCATCTTCAGCATTACACGAGGGGACGTAGCTGAAGCACCCGGATGTCTTCGGCATTACACGAGGGGACGTCTCTGAAGCACCCGGATGTCTTCGGCATTACAGGAGGGGGATGTCTCTGAAGCACCCGGATGTCTTCTGCATTACATGAGGGGATGTTGCTGAAGCACCCGGATGTCTTGGCATTACATTGAGGTGATGTCTCTGAAGCACCCGGATGTCTTCGGCATTACATGAGGTGGTGTCTCTGAAGCATCCTGCACACATAGCAGATGCTCAGTAAGTGTTCGCTTTTCTTCGCGTCTGTGGGAGTGTAACTTCCTTGGCCAGGAGAGGAGAATTACTCTGTTTCATTTCCAACACAAAACAGGGATCTGATTTTAAAGTTCATTACAATCAGGATCAGTTAGGTGAGTTTGGTTGCAAGTAACAGAAACTCCAAGTCAAGCTGCGTTAAAATGACAGGGAATGTATTGGCTCCTGTATCTGTGAACTCCTGAGGCCGGGCTGGAATTGAAGGCCTTGGCCGCCCGCTAAGACAATGTGACCCAGGGCTGACTTCCATAAGAAATTTAAAGTGTATCGTGTTACCTATGCTGGTGACTTCATTTAATACAAAGGCGTGCAGCCAAATGCAAAGAGAATGAGGAGCATTATGCAGTCTTGCATACAGACGTTTTCTAGCTACGTGGAACAGTAGCATAGGTGCTGGAGGTTGGAAACGCCTGCAAGTCTGATAAAGACAATAAAATGACAATGGACCAGAAGTTTCAACAAAAAGCGAAAGAAAATGACTTTTTCCACATTCTCCCTTCTTTCCTTTCTGCTACTGCTGCAACTCACAATCCCAACACAGTCTTAAAGAATGTTGACAATAGAGATTAACGTTTTAAATTTTTCAAAAATCAGAATGTCTATGCTTCAAAACATCGTACATTCATTAAATGTCTCACAAAACATCTTGTAGTTTCATGATTCAGTTTCAAAAATAACTTATGACCATTAAAAATAATTCAGATATAAGTCAAATATAATTTCTTAAGATGATAGATTTTTAAAAACAGAAGACCCCTTTATTCGGATAGGAAAAGAGCAAAACTATATTTCTAAATTCTCTTGTTTCTTAATGCTAATTGGCAAAATATCTGCGGGGAGAATTAGTCAACTTTATAAATGCTGCCATAAAACAGATGAAATCAGCAAATTGCTAATCTCCTGGCTGACACCAAAGCCAAACTGCTTTCTTCCTTCTGCCTGTTACAACTTAAATCTACCTGACGAATCGCATGCGTCTACAGCAGCAGGTCTGGCACCGTGGTAGATTTTTTACAACACACCCATGATTCTCTGTCTACAGTTTTAAAGTGTGGTCTTGGTTAAATACAGAAAAAAAACTTCCATCAGCCTCAAGGTAAATCACAATACTCTACTTTCAATTTGGCCAGGTCCCCCAAACAAAGTGATGAATAATTTCAAAACAAACAGAAATACTTCACAGAAGTTCATTGTTCCTGTTCTCTGAATGCCGGCTCATTTGTCAAGACACTCTCAATACCAAGAGCCAGCCTGAATAATAAAACAGGTACCTAAAAACTTAACCTGTGGCTGCTGGGATTATGCCCTAAACACATGGATTTACCCCACCATATTCATTTATGTCACCCAAACACATTGTCATCATTTAGTACACCTCCCCAAGTTTCTGCCAATTTTTTTTTAAAACAGGGAAAAGCCAACATAACAACTTATAAGAAAAATCAAGTTGGAAGGGTAGAGATGAAGAATGAAATGCAGGAAATGGACATGTTGGACTGGATATGACTGAAGAATATAAACACACACCCCGAGCCACACCCATCCTCTTTTCCTGGGGCTATTTCTTCCTCGCCCCTTCCCTGTCAAGACTCTACCCTGTGTCACTCACCCAGACTTATGACTTCAGAGGCAAAATGCTCCAACACCGTCTGCCAGTTTCTGAGTCTACCCTGCCATCACAGCCAGCTGGCAGCTCCTTAGAAGTCTCTTTCACCAGCCTCAAACTATGCCTTGCAAAATGTGGGCACAATAAACATTCGCTGAATAAAGTGTAACACATACACAATATTTTCAGGCATTTTGCTTTAAAAATCATTCTCGAAAACAAGCTGCCGTTTGTTGGGTTCCTGACTTGAAAAAATGAACTGTAAAAAAATGTTTATGCAAACATCAGAGAAATGTAAACACAAACAGGATAGCGGATAGCTGGTATTAAGGAATTACCAATAATATAATACTTTTAAGTCTGATAATGGCATTGAGGTTATATTGGGGGAATAAAGGCTTTCTTTCTTTCTTTCTCCTTCCTTCCTTCCTTCTTTCTTTCTTTCCTTCTTTGTTTTTTTTGTTTTGTTTTGTTTTGTTTTTTTGTTTTTTGGAATAGGATTTCATTCTGTCACCCAGGCAGGAATGCAGTAGTGTGCATAGCTCACTGCAGCTTTGGGTTCAAGGAATCCTCCTGCTCAGCCTCCTGAGCAGCTGGGACCTCAGACACATGACACCACTTCTGGCCCAGCTTTTTGAAATATATTTACAAAATATGTACAAGTTCATTGTAAATACAGTTGCTGATGTGCTGTATATACAATGGTATGATGTCTGAGATTTATTTCAAAATAACCCAAAGTGAAGACAGAGGTGGCAGTAGCAGTGAAACAAGATGGATCGAGTGTTGATTACCATTAAAGCTGAGTAAAGAGGAGCTCATTCCCTCCGTTTCTTTTTTTTTTTTTTTTTAGAGACAGGGTCTCATTCTGTCATCCAGCCTTGAGAGCAGTGGTATGATCCTAGCTCGCTGTAGCTTCAAACTCCTGGGTTCAAGCAATCTTCACACCTCAATCTCCCTAGTAGATGGGACTATAGGTGCTTGTCACTATGCATGGCTAATTTTCTCATTTTTTTGTAGACTGGGGTCTTGCTATGTTGCCCAGGCTAGTCTTGAACTTTTGGCCTCAAGTGATGCTTCCTCCTTGGCCTCCCAAAGTGCTGAGATTACAGGTGTGAACCACCGCACCCAGTCATTTCTATAAATCACTGACATTGTTCATAACAATAAAATATGGGGGTTTTTTTTGTTTGTTTGTTTTAGTGCTATGAGAATACAGTGGCTGCAGTCAGACTTTCTGAGTTCAAATACTGACTGTACTACATAGCAGCTAGGTGAACTTGGGCATCTCACTTAACCACTCTGTGCCTCAGTTTCCTCAGCTGGTGTTAATGATAGCCTCTACCTCAAAGCTCTGTTGAGAAGATTAAATAAGTCATGTTATAGGTAATGCCTGGCATATCACAAATGCTTATCAATTTGCTGTTACTGTTTTACCATTACCACTCCTACCATCACCACCTCTTGCATTATGATTACCTGTTGAGCAGCAAGCTCAATGCTGCCATCAGAGAGGAACATAAAACACAGCCTTTCTCTTTTGAGGGTCTTTTGGTCCAGCTGGGGATTCCAGACGCAGGGAAAAGAAAGAAAAATAGCATTTGTCCAAACACATTCTACGTACTGAGCGCTGTGCGTTCTGTTACTTAAGCCTCCCCAAACCCTGCGGGAGAGATTCTACAGTAGAGAAAACTGAAGTTGAGGGTGATGAGGTGACCTGCCAGGGCCACACTGCTAGCAGGCAGCTGTCCCAGGGCTGTCTGAGGCCAAGCCCTTGCTCTTTCCACAAGCTAATAGCTCATCTTTGAAAGGAGGGACGTGGTGTGGAGAATACAAGCCTCGGGAGTGGAAAGCAGAGAAGTGACTGCTTTCTCAGCAGGGAGGTCAGAGCGGCAGGTTTCACAGGGAAGATGAACTGTGCCTTGAAGGCCAGTGATGGGGACAGGGAGTCGCTGGAGCCAGAGGCCGCCTGGGTATGTCCTGAGACAGACAAGCAAACCGTTCTGGTAGGAACAGGTTCGCTGATGGGGACAGTGAGGGGCAAGGCTGGGAGAAGCCACAGAGGGGTCAGGACGAGCAGTGGCAGTGAGAACAGAAAGAAGCGCCCAAACAGAAAGACAAAAAAGACCAAAACCGGACGGAACCTGGCAGCTGAGTCCGTCTTCTCAAACGTGGTCCTCAAATCCACTGCACTGGAGCACGTGGTGAGCAAAATGAAAATGCAGGCTCCGGTCCCGCTCCTGGTCTGCTGACCCGGAGTGCCTGAGAGTGGGGCCAGCAGTCTGTGTTTTCATCTGCTCCTCAGGTGAGTCTGTTGTGCACTGAAAACTGAGGCCTTCTAGATTAGACAAACAGGAAAGAGCAGAAGAGGTCACTGGCTAACCAAAGGGTTCAGCGATCGGGAATGATGGCAATTGTCAGCTCACAGTCCACGACCCTCCTTGCGCATTCTCCCCACCATTTGCCAGACTGACTGTCATACTTGTTCCCAGATTACACTTTCCCAAACACCCCTTTTATCACACCCCACCTGTGCTCAGGAGCCCAGAGCAGCCTCTCACTGCTCGAAGCATTAAATCTGAACCCCTCCCCAGCAAAGCCCAGCCCCAAAGGCCTTTGAACTGCTGACGCTGCCTCCTGCTCTGCTAGGTAGAGGTTGCCCCCACCTCGTCAAGCCATCCTCAGAAAATAATAATGGAAGCCCGCGCTCAGGGCTTCATAGTGAGTCCTGAGACACGGGACAGGCAGGGAAGGGTTGGGCGCTGCACCCTCGCTGGCAGGGCAGAGGCACGGACACACTCACGCCTACAGCGAGGGTGGCTGCCTGCACTCAGGCCTGGCGGAAGCCTCTCTCCACCCTCTGATGGTGGCGGGCTACCTGCTGCAAGCCTGTTTCGCTGGTCCAGGGATGTGGGGAGATGGCATGAGCTGACGGCTGCCATCCCCACCACCCGCTTCACACAGGTCATGGCATGGCCCAGCTGGGTGAAGGCTGACCCCCCCTGCCCACCTTCCTCCCAACCACTGCTTGGGAGGCCTCAACAGCTGTGTCCCTCCTAAGAACGCTTCCTTCCTTCCGCACCCATAGCCCCTCCTTCTCCTTCTGCATAATCAACTCAAGATCCTCAAGCAAAATCAGCTGGAAGAATGTCCCACCGACACGACTGTCCACCATGACCTCCTGACACCATGGGGTGACCCTGGACACTCAGTCCTATCTGTGACTCTTTTTTTTTTTTGAGATGCAGTCTCGCTCTGTCCCCAGGCTGGAGTGTAGTGGCACGATCTCGGCTCACTGCAACCTCTACCTCCTAGGTTCAAGAGATTCTCCTGCCTCCGCCTCCCGAGCAGCTCTGGGACTATAGACGTGTGCTGCCACAACCAACTAATTTTTGTATTTTTAGTAGAGATGGGATTTCATCATGTTGGCTAGGATGGTCTCTATCTCTTGACCTCATTATCTGCCCGCCTTGGCCTCCCAAAGTGCTGGGATTGTAGGTGTGAGCCACCGCGCCCGGCCCTCTCTCTGCCTCTTTTCAGCAAGTGTCTTTGATGTGCAGCCTTCTTGGTCCTTAAGAGCCAGGGATTATCCACCATGTTCCTCCCCGATCCCCAAGCCCAAGATTGTGTGAGGAGACAGGGGACGTGGGGACATTCCGATTGTGCAGGCCAAGAAAAGAACCCACTTGTGATCGCACACTCAGCAGTCCAAGGCAAGGCCAAGATCGAGCTCTGTCGGTCCACTCCCTTCAAGAGCTCACAGCGCTTGCCTGGCAGCACACATCTGGGCACTTAACTACCCACCACAGTCTGCTGCCCTGCGTGTCTGGGGAAACCCTGAGTCCTAAGGAGCTGGAACTAGGCATGATGTCCTCTGCCTCTCCCATGGCGCCTAGTATTGGCGCATCACATAATACCTACGCAATAAATGCTCTGTTGGTTCAGATTCTGCTATTTTCAAAAAATGCACATTTTATTCTGTGCTTCCCTCTAAAGTTTATCCTATGTCATATAAATATCATTTCTGTTTACCAGCTTACAGCAAATTAAGAAACTATTCTACAATCATAAAATATCTTTGTGGTTGTTTATGAAGCTTTCAGAGTTCATCCAGATGGATGGCCATTCCATTTCCCTCTCTCCAGCATGCCTTTTCAAATCAAATGTAACTGAAATTTACTTAAGGCAATTACCCAAGGCCCATGGCTTAGGAAAATAAAATAGGCTTAAATGAAAATAGAATGTAGGTGAGAAATAATTTATAATAAAATATGGGGAATATTAAAAGTTGGTAAGAATATTTTATTAGCTTTATGATCCAGAAAAAAAAATTTGCTATGAGGGTATCCCAGCTTAAATGATCCTATTCTGGCCAGTATGAATTTATCATCACATTGTTTTAATCCCAAGATTATTTTAAAGTAGGTGACAGTTTATGAGATGAAGCTCAGAAAAACCGTTTTATATGTAAAACTGCTGAATTGTTCTAACACCTGATGCCTTCCCAAGTTTGCAATAACACTGCAAAATGGATGTCATAAAAACCACTTCTCACAGCAAGTTCAGTAGCCAGTTTTACAGGATACATGGCTACACATGTCTGCGTATCTGGGAAAAAGATCGAGACCCGAAGCTGCATTGGAAGGACAAGATTGCCTTTTTGTTACACTGTTTTTAATGTATGCTGTACATTATGCTTTACAATAGCTGAAATGTGCCAAAGAGCAAAATCCCTGCCCTAGAGGATTTACAGTCTAGAGCCACAGATGTTAAGAGCCAAGGAAAACCCCAGGAAAGTTATGAAAGTCTCCGGAATTGAAAGGCCTGCTGGTCAGGTAAGTTTTCAAACCTGCTGCAGCCCCCGACAGATGGGCTGGGGAGCATGAAATCTCTTTAGCCACTGCTCTATCTCTGGCCCAGAGCTATGAGGACAGGCTTTGCTGTAACTTCTTGTGGGCCAGACATCTGGTGACTCACCAGAGCCACTACGATCAGGGAGGAAAGGGCAGACAGCAAAACTCCACATTCCCTCATCTTTCAGGTTTACAAGCCTAAGGAACGTGATGGGTTACTAGGAAGGAAAGAAGCCTTTTATTGTATAATACAGTTTGCCTTTCAGTGATCTACTGCTGGACAGCCAGCCACTGCCTCCAGATGATAGTTTTTTGTTCCGTTTTTTGTTTTGTTTGTGACAAAGTCTTGCTCTGTCACCCAGGCTGGAGTGCAGTGGTGCCATCTCAGCTCACTGCAGCCTCCGCCTCCCGGGTTCAGGCGATTCTCCTGCCTCCGCCTCCCAAGTAGCTGGGATTACAGGCATGTGCCACCACACCCAGCTAATTTTTGTAGAAACAGGGTTTTCACTGCTCTCTGAATTTCAGCCTCTTAGAAAATAGAGATAAGAGCCTCACTGCGAAGATTAAATAAAATCATATATATCACAAGGGTCCCCAAACCCCAGGCCACAGATAAGTACTGTGGCCTGTTATATTATTTCATTATATATTACAGTGTAATAATAATAGAAATAAAGTGCACAATAAATGTAACATGCTTGAACCATCCCCAAACCATCCTCCACCCCAGTCCATGGAAAAACCGTCTTCCACAAAACCAGTCTCTGGTGCCAAAACGGTTAGAGATCATGATACACACAAATGGGTTACTTCTCCATCTAAGCTGCAGCGGGTGTTCCGTAAGCAGCAGCTCTTTAAAAGCTCCCTCTTCGGCACCGAAGGGGTCTGTCCTCTCTGGAGGGCACAGGAATCCCTTCAAGGCTTATGGCTTATGGGGTTTGATGCTCCCTAGCATGTGGGTGGCAGGGACACCAATAATCCAGAACCTGAAAGGCTGATCAGGACAGGAAGTGGGCAGAGCACCCTGCCCAGGAGGGCAAATCCCAGAGACCTAGGTCCCCCGCCAGCCTGGCTGCAAGACCCGACACAAACCCTATCACCTTTCTACACACCAGCGTCCAGTTCAGAAAGGCAGGGCGGGGTCATAGACTTCTAAAGTCCCATCCATTTCTATGAGATCCTAAGCTCCAACTCTGTGACTAGAACCCCACCTTACTGACTCACAGACCTGAGCAGGGGTCAGAATGCAGCCCAGCAGGAAAAGGGACAGGGACGGGCGCTCTACAGGGATGCGGAGCATCAGGGACGCTCCCCTCCCCTCGAGGCCGGGCCCAGACGGGAAGTGGTGGAGCCTGACAGTGGGGACAGCACCCTGTACTTCCGGAAGAGGACACACTGTCATCCCTCACCTTCCCAGCCTACATGCCTGCCAGCCCCCCGAAGAAGCCCCGGGCCCAGCCCCGGTGACATCACAGCACAGAACACAGAAAGGTGGGAGCTGTGAATTATGACCTTCACAGCAAGGGGTGGGGTCACCCGCATTCTCTTAAGGGTCGTGGGTGAAAATATCCAACAGGTAAAAGAAAGGGCATTGCCATTTTCAGAGCAGCTAACAGTTGCTCTGCTCTGGCATGAATAATACCAGTGTAATGCTTTCATTTGTTCTTTATACAAGATCTTCTACCTGCTAGCACAGGCTTCCACCTATTAAGACAGAGAGGAAAATAAAGCCATTATGTGCATTCCGTGAAGCACCATATGGTTACACACGGGCCTCCAGCCAAGGGAGGGTTCTCACCAAGCCTCCGTAGTATACAATTCAAGAGCAAAATAAAGTCGTTACGCTATATTGGATTAGCATCAGAATAGGAGGGCTGGGAAGTCAACAGAACCGCGAACAGAAAAATCTCCTTTTTCTTTTTTTTGTGAGACGGGGTCTCACTCTGTTGCCCAGGGCTGGAGTGCAGTGGCACAATCACAGCTCACTGTGACCTTGACGTCCCAGACTCAAGCAACCCTCCCACCTCAGCCTCCTGAGTAGCTGGGACTACAAGTGTGCACCACCACACTACGCTAATTTTTCTATTTTTTGTAGAGATGGGGTCTCACTAAGTTGTGTTTGAACTCCTGAGCTCGAGCGATCCTTCCAACTCAGCCTTTCAAAGTGCTGGGACTACAGGCATGAGACACCGCGCCCGGCCAAAGAAACTCCTTAGCTTCATTCTTTTTTTTTAATCTCCTGGTTTCAGAGTTACCTTGAATGTCTGAAAAATCACAACAGGGATCAGCCAGCTCCAACTGCAGAGACAGCTTCTGTTGTTCAGTCTGCATACTTTAAAACCAAGTATGACCATTTCAGTCCTTGGCAAGATACGCAGCCTAATAATTCTAATAACCATCTACTGTTATGTCTAAATAAGCACACAGACCAAAAGAAAGAATCCTGCTTCATTTACTCAAAACTCAAAGCTTTAAAACAATAAGTAATAAATTGATACATTTACGGTTTTAATCTCGTTGAATCCTCCAGTAGGAGAGCCACTGGTCAGAGACCCCACAGCTTTTAAAGAATAGAGCGGGGATGAGAGCCCACATTCATATCCAGAGCTCCTGGCAGGGCACCCAGGTTTACCACCTGACAATGACATTGATGAGAGAAGTGGCAACAGAAGAGGGAAGGGACATGGAGTAACCCACCTCCTCACAAGATAAGACCCTAATAATAACGACAAGATGTGAAACCCAGAGACACACATGCACGAACAGGCTATCAGCCTCATGGACATAGAACATCATTTGGTAATGAAATAAAAATAGTCTAGCCAGGCTCACGCCTATAATCCCAGCACTTTGGGAGGACAAGGCAGGTGGATCACTTGAGGCCAGGAGTTCAAGACTAGCCTGGCCAACATAGTGAAACCTTGTCTCTAAAAAAAAAAAAAAGCAGAATTTTTCAAATTATTTTAATGGTATAACTAGAGCATACCTCAAAAAGAGAGTAATAGAAAAACTATGAACTAATATTCATTGGGATTTTACTTTAACTCTGATACTTACACCATAATGCACATTCTCTAAGCACTCCAAATCTCGACTGTACTCTAAACTATTTTCCAGAACATGTGCTTACCCCATTTAAGGGTGTAACCTTGCCACCTTCTCCTCCAAAGGCAAGGGCAGTTTGCATGGAAAAAGAGCATGGCCCTAAAGCCACAAGGCAAAGGAGAAAGAAGCTTATACTTCCACTTGCGATACAGCGTGGCAATGCTGTTCAAGCCTTTCTTACCCATGCTTCCTTTAGAGGAACATAAAATATCTCCGCAGGGCACCGTGGCTCATGCCTGTAATCCCAGCACTTTGGGAGGCCCAGGCAAGCTGATTACAAGGTCAGGAGATGGAGACCATCCACAGTAAAATCCCATCTCTACTGAAAATACAAAAAAAAACTTAGGCGTGGTGGCACATGCCTGTAGTCTCAGCTATCCAGGAGGCTGAGGCAGGAGAATCACTTGAACCCGGGAGGCAGAGGTTGCAGTGAGCTGAGATCGTGCCACTGCACGCCAGCCTGGGTGACAGAGTGAGACTCCATCTCAAAAAAAAAAAAAAAAATACACACACACACACACACACGCACACATCACACCCTCCTTTCATTTTACTTGAAGTACAATTAAGCACATCAGTGAAAAATATCAAAGCAATGATATTTTAAAAGAAAAATATTTAAGTCACCTTGAAACATACATATTTTTTCTTTTCATGTATTTTTTTAACGCTGAGGATGCTTGCTCACCAAAAGTACAGTGATAGTTACTTCATGCCCCAGTGTTCTGCTGCACACCCAGTGCGGCAAATGTCTGTAAGTGAAAGAAATAAGACAAATACCTGAAGATGCACGTTTGCTTGTTTCAATGGAAATAAGATAACCGCAGTGGTCTATAAAGTATATCTGACACCTGAATCAAATTCTTCTTCCCAAACCTCCCTCGGAGTTCTCTTTGCAATAATATCACTGAGAAAAGATCTCTCCTCCCAAGTCACAAATGCAAATCTCTACTCACGTCAAGAGTAGCTGACCAGAATTCACCCAGACAAACTGGATGAGATGTAACTTCTTAAAAATCACTTTCAAGAAGTCTTGAGAGTGTCGTCAAATTGGTGGTTATAATTTTTTAAAAAACTGTTTATAATGTATGAACTAGAATGTTTGTTTTTATCCCTTGAAATTTCCATTTCTGTGTATTTGGAGTTTCCCATTTTTCTCCCAAATATGCAATGCTCCACTGAGGGTTTTTCTTAAGCACAAACAATTTGATTTTTTTCCCCTGGAGTTTCAAAAATAGGGCTACTATGTCTTTCAGCTCATAATCTGGCAATCATGCTTCTCTCTGATCGCCCATCAAAGGACGGACCCTGCACCCGGCATTCAAAGTGTTACAACGCAAGGCACGCCGCCAGGTGGGTAGCACACTCTTTTGGACACAGGGAACCATGTTGTTAATAAGGACTGAGGTTTTCTCCCAGATTACTAAGCAGTTTTGGAAGCCATTTTTTATTAATGACACAGATAAGCAGCCCCCAAAATAGCTGGAGGGTTCTTTTCCTCTTTGATTCAGTTCATTAGATTCCAAGAACGCTGACACCATTTCCAGGCACCCTCCTCGCAGAAAACAGTAGTTTTTTTCCATCTATCATGACTTCAGGTGTATGCTGCACTCACCAGGAGTTGAACACAACTGCTATTATCAGAGCTAACAGCAAAAACGATGATGTGATCTGAGGCAACACTAGACATTCAATAGCTTCAACTAAGTCATCAATTCAGCCAATTCAGCACTCATCTGTGGAGTTTGACAAAGATGTTATCTGGAATTTCTTCCCCATTTCCTCTCCAGGGAAGTTTTGGCAGACATAAAAAAAAAAAAGCTAATTTTCACGAGACTATTTTTGATGAGGACTTTAAAAAATCTTTTCAAGTTAAGGGGTTATTTAATGTAAAATTTTCACAACTTTTGTGGATTTTGATAATGTGTTCCAGTTCCTTCCATCTCATTTGTAGAAGAAAAGTGATGTTTCCAAACTAAATAAATAAACTTCATCATTTAAATTTAATTTTTTTTTATATTTTAGATTCAGGGAATGCATGTGCAGATTTGTTACACAGATATAACGTATCAGCTGAAGTTTGAGCTTCTAGTGAACCCATCACCCAAACAGTGAGCACAGTCCTCAATAGGTAGTTTTTCCACCCTTCCCCTCCTTCCTCCTTTTAGGGTATCCGGTGTCTCCTGTTCCCATTTTTATGTGCATGTGTACCCATTGATTTGCTCCCGCTTAGAAGTGAGAATATATGGTATTGACTTTCTGTTTCTGCATTAATTTACTCAGGATAAGGGTCTCCAGCTGCGTCCAAGTTGCTACAAAGGACGTATTTCATTCATGTTTATGGCTGCATGGTATTCCATGGTGTATGTGGACATTTTCTTCATCTGACCCACTGCTGATGGGAGCTTCTGTTGATTCCATGACTTCGCTACTGACGTCACCATTTTTTAAACAAGACTTTTATGACTAAGGCTAACTGGCACCACTGCTCAGCTTTTAGAAATACATCCAATATTCCTCTTACTGTTCACAATACACACTCATGTCCACACGAACCACTCACGAAAGCACTGGTTATTCCCTATGAATCAATTTGGTTTTCTTCCAAATTGACCCAGGAATTCTGAAATTTGGCCAGGCCTGCAAGGTGAGGAAGGTGTTAGTGTTGGACATTGGAGGCTAACCACATTTGCAAGATGTTTTATCATTTCATGTCAATACTATCAATAATATAAAAATAAGTTGTTGATTTTTTAAAAATACCCATACAACTTGTCTAAAGTTTGACGTCTTCCTCTGCCTTCCTGAAAATAGACACTTTTCAACGTTATTTATATCTTGTCTGAGGTATGGCATTGTTGCCCAGGCAGTGTTTGAGAGATCTCATTAAAAAGATCCTGTGTTTACCTCCCCACGCTGAGGACCATGAGGTTGAACATGAACCATAAAGTCCACTGTGTCCTGTAATTAATATCTCACTTCTTCTTCTCAACTATAAGCAAAAGGATTTTATTCCTTTTCCTTCACAACAAAAACGTTCTGCAATTGTAGTTTCCTCTCTTGCTTTTCAAAGAGCTAAACAGCCCCATCTCTCTGGCTTTTTATAATTGTCTAATTTAATTTTATTTTTAAATAGAGATATAATTAATATAGCATTTATTAAAAATCTAGAGTTCAAGTCTTACTTTCTAAAGCAATGTTGTAACTCAAATAAATTTAATATATGCCTATTGGCCAGGCACGGTGGCTCAACCAGTAATTCCAGCACTTTGGGAGGCTGAGGTGGGTGAATCACCTGAAGTTGGGAGTTCGAGACCAACCTAACCAACATGGAGAAACCTCATCTCTACTAAAAATACAAAATTAGCTAGGCGTGGTGGCACATGCCTGTAATCCCAGCTACTTGGAAGGTTGAGACAGGAGAATCGCTTGAACCTGGGAGGCAGAGATTGCAGTGAACCAAGATCGTGCCATTGCACTCCAGCCTGGGCAACAAGAGTGAAACTCCATCTCAAAAAAAAAAAAATGCTATTAAGTGTAATCATCATTAGACTGATACATTTTATAGTATTTTGCTAAGATTAAGCCTCTTTTGATGACAGTTCCACTTTCCCCATTTATGCACCTTCACAATGGGTTTTTAAAGCAACAGCACAGGCTAAGCACGGTGCCCACACCTATAATCCCAGCACACTGCGAGGCCTAGGCAGAAGCATCACTTGAATTTGAGACCAGCTTGGGCAACATAGCAAGACTCCTTCCCAAAATTTAAAAAAAAAAAAAAAATTAGCCAGGCATGGTGGGAGACACCTACAGTCTCAGCCACTCGAGAGGCTGAGGCCAGAGGGTCACTGAGCCAGGTGGCTGCAGCAAGCTATGAACACACCACCACCCGCCACCCTGGCCAACAGAGCGAGACCTTTATTTAAAAAAAAAAAAAAAAAAAAAACCATAAAATACTTCCCCCTAAAAAAGGAGTCTAAATAAAATCTTTTATTCACTTTTCTCTTTACTAACTTTATACTCAAAGTAACACCATTTCTCACTAAAAAAAATCTGAAGAAAAAAGACCAAAATCACTCCTAGTCCTCTAACCCAAATCCGACCACTGCTAATATTCGAAATGTTCATAGTGGATGTCTGTCAGGTGGGCCACAGGCACGGATTTGTTTGCTCACTCATTTATCTATTTAGAGTTCTCAGATCATTCTGAAGCACAGAAAAATCTACAAATCACCAATTTCAAGAACAGGCTTTGGATCCCACAGGCAGACCTGATCCCAATGCAGTCCCATCACTTAACGTGGCTGAGCCAAGAAGATTATACAACTCTAAGCTCACTGTCTTTCTCCACAGAATGAACAAACCAAGAGCCATTTGTAAAAATTAAGTGAGGAAATTACTCAGCAAAGTCTCTAAAACATAATAATGACTCAATATACAGTAATTATTGTTATTCTTTCTCATTTTTCCCTATGCATCTGGTTTAGGATTTTATTCTGATTTGTATTGCTGTGAAATATTAAATATGTTTCTAAGTGACATTATATATCATAAGCACTTTTCTATGTTGCTTCATAACCTTTGTATTTTTAATGGCTATATAGTATTCCATCCAATACAAAGAACCGTAATTTACCTAATATTTTCCATGCATGGCATTTAGGTTATATGCAATTTTTCTTTCTAAAAGTTGTGTAATGGGCTGGGCATGGTGGCTTACGCCTGTGATCCCAGCACTTTGGGAGGTAGGAGGGGGCAGATCACGACAAGGTCAGGAGTCCAAGACCAGCCTGGCCAACAAGGTGAAACCTCATCTCTACTAAAAATACAAAAATTAGCTGGGCATGGTGGTGTGTGCTTGTAATCCCAGCTACTCAGGAGGCTGAGTCAGGAGAATCACTTGAACCCAGGAGTTGGAGGTTGGGGCGAGCCGAGATCACGCCACTGCACTCCAGCCTGGCGACAGAGGGAGACTCTGTCTCAAAAAAAAATAAATAAATACGGTGTAATGAATAGTTTCCTACATATAGCACTCTACAAAATATAAGATGCACTAATTCTATTTCTAGGACTATCTCTAAGATAATATTACAAATATTCCAAAATTTTAGAATATTATCTTAGAGATAGTACTAGAAATAGAATTACTACATCAAACTATTATGAACATTTAGATGGCTTTCTCATACAAACTGCCAAGATACTTTCCAAAAAAAAGTTTTTTTCAATTGATAATATGATTGGCAGTAAATTAAGGTATCAGATTTATTTTACCCTTTCCAGTACTGTTTTACCCCCAGTGTTAAAATGGTAGTTTACTAATTACTACCAGCAGCCAATTAGCATTAACTCTACCTGTGAGGATATTTATGCAATACTTATAATGCACATTACATAGAAAACTGAGCTAGAAAATATAACTGAAGTTTATAGTCTCCACCCTCAAAGGAATTACAATCTAATAGGAAAAACACATTCAAAGTGACCTGCTAACATGGGCAAGCAGAACACACAGGCCTCCCTCGGCACACAGAGGATCAGATACCAAGAACAGGAAAATCCGCAGATACTCAAGTCCCTGACATAAAACGGCAGAGTATTTGCAGATAACCTACTCACAGCCTTCCATATTTTTAAATCACCTCCAGCTTACTCATAATACCTAAAGCAATGTAAACAGTTGTTAGACTGAATTAGATTTTTTTTTTTTTTTGAGATGGAGTCTTGTTCTATCACTGCCCTGGAGTGCTCAGCTCGCTGCAACCTCTACCTCCCGGGTTCAAGCAATTCTCTTGCCTCAGCCTCCCGAGTAGCTAAGATTACAGGTGCGCGCCACCACGCCTGGCTAATTTTTGTACTTTTAGTAGAGACGGGGTTTCACCATGTTGGCCAGGCTGGTCTCAAACTCCTGACCTCAGGTGATCTGCCTGCCTCAACCTCCCAAAGTGCTGGGATTACAAGCATGAGCCACCATCCCCTGCCTGTATTGGCTTTTTATTCATATTTTTTTTCTGAATATTTTCCATCTGCCAGTAGCTGAATCTGTGGATCCAGAACCCACAGATAAGGAGGGCTGACTATAAATGCAAATTATTTTTTTAAATAATTGATCATATAAATGGTAATCATTTTCAACTTTTATGACTTGAGAAGGCAGTGTATTAAATATCTTAACTGAAATGCTTGGACAATCTTTTTGGTATGAGGACAAAGTCAGCACAATGACCTACATACTTGGAAAATTAAACATGGTATCAATGTTACAAAGGGCCACATTCATTTATTAGAGTTCAGAACTCTTGAGTACAAGGGGTCAGGGCTTCGAGAAAATCACTCACATTCTCTCTACACAACTGCACATACTCTAAATCCTTCTTGGAAAGAAAAAGCGTTTTTTGAATAGGTCACACTGTTGATCCTTAGACTGGCCAGTATAGATTTATACTCTGAGAAGTCAATCTTACAAATAGTCACAGAAATTATGTGAACTCACCAATTCATGTTGAACTGCTCTTTAGAAACAACCGTAATGCATATTCTATCAGCATGGAACTGATCTTCTACTAATCAACTTTCAGAAATTTTAATGGGCAAAGAAAAAAATCAATTAAAAATTTAATACTGACTTTAACACTTTTTTAAACAAATCTAAAATCCTTTAAATAGCATAGGCATTTTTAAAGGTATTATGCACAATGAGACTTTATCAATTAATCATCAGTTTGAGTATATTTAAAGTAAATTTAAGGTTATAGTTTATTCAAATTACATGCAAATTTGCTGGCTAAATACGATTTCACATTTTAACTGCAAATATAGCTACAAACTGCTGAACTTTAAGAAAATCACAGGTAGTTGGGCATGGTGGCTCACACCTGTAATCCCAATGCTTTGGGAGGCCAAGGCAAAAGGATTGCTTGAGCTCAGGAGTTTGAGACCTTCCTGGGCAACATAGTGAGACCCATCTCTACAAAAATAAAAATAAATTATTCGGGTGTGGTGGCATGCACCTGTAGTCCCAACTACTCAGGAGGCTGAGGTGGGAGGATCACTTGAGCCCAGAAGTTAGAGGCTGCAGTGAGCCATGATCATACCTCTGCACCCCAGCCTGGGTGACAGAGTGAGACCCTATTTAAAAAAAAAAAAAAAATCCACGCTTTCTCACTATTGGTCATTTTATAAAAAATGAGCTCACACTTGAGAATAAAAGAAACTGATACTATTTGAAGAAAACAAAGAAATTTTGGAGCTTTCTGAGCCTTAACTCTTCCATAGTGTCAAAGAAATATCTGAAGTATTTATTTTTGAAAGAAGAGAGGAGAGGAAAAACTATTCATGAATTAAACTTTTTCACAGGAAACATTTTCTAATTAGTCATATATCGCCCAATTAACACCATCAACAATTTCCATGTGAATCTGTCTTCATGGACTTCTTCAAACTAAAGATTTGCTGCTACAAGCAGCTTCTATTCTCCTTCCTGCTTTTATTTACTTCTTGATTTGGCGTAAGCAGTTTTAAACATAAACAATCTCTTCCACATGAAGGAGACGGATGATTTAAAGCAGGAGAAGAGTGTGACAAGAACCAAAATTTGTCACCCGAAGGAACAGCACGACGTTTCATACTTTAGGCCTGGATCAAATACCCGGTGCTTGTAACATCTGAAAATCTCTTCCTAGGATTGCCTGAGGGAGCTGCTTGTTCTGTGAGCCAGTTTAACTCAGCAGCAATGCCCACATCGCTCAATTTTTTCCTTCTGAATTCTGGATCTAACATAGACTTAACACAAATAAACTAAAAACAAACAAAAACAATTCCAATTTCCAAACCAACTGATGTAGTCTCCTAAGAATAAATGGGTGTCAGTGCCCGGGTGCCATCGATCACCCCTCCCTGCCCTTTGAAACCTGGTCGGTGACAAAGATCCTCTGCTGGGCCAAACTGTAGGCAGGCTCTTGAATCATCTCTTAGGCCCATCTGTGCACCTCCTTGTAAAATCCAGTTTTAGCCAAAGAACCCTGAGCTAAATCAATTTGACAAGAACCCCAAGCCTTGATATCTGATCAGGTTTCTTATCCCCCACCATCCCCTAGCTGCTGTCTGATCACCCCGGCCTGTCTTCAGCAAGAATTCTATTAGGGTGGTTTAGCCAGAAACGCCCTCATGCCTTGTCTTTTTTTTTTTTTTTTTTTTGAGACAGAGTCTGCTCTGTTCCCCGGGCTGGAGTGCTGTGGCACAATCTTGGCTCACTGCAACCTCCACTTCCCGGTTCAAGCAATTCTCCTGCCTCAGCCTCCTAAGTAGCTGGGATCACAGGCACACGCCACCATGCCTGTCTAATTTTTTTAGTAGAGATTTTGTGGTTTTAGTAGAGATGGGGCTTCAGCATGTTGGTCAGGATGGATCTCATGATCCACCCGCCTCGGCCTCTCGAAGTGCTGGGATTATGGGTGTGAGCCTGGCCCATGCCTTGTCTTAGTCCCTGTAGTGCTGCTGTTACTGAATACCAACCTGGCTAATCTGTAAACAACAGAAGTCTATTTGGTTCTGGAGGCTGGGAAGTCCAAAATCAAGGGGCTGAATTTTGTGAAGGTCCCCTGCTGTGCCATAACATGGGAGAAGCCATTACATGGGGAAGGAGTGGGGGCCAATTCATCCGTTTATCCAGAGCCCACTCCCAAGATAACAGCATTAATCCATTAAGGAGGACAAAGGACTCACTACCTAATCACCTCTTAAAGGTCCCACCTTTCAACACGGTTGCACTGGGGATTAGACTCCAAGATACGAACTTTGGGGAACACATTTAAGCCACAGCACCCCCGATGTTTCTTCGTAGTAGTTTTCCAGTACTGACTTCCACGCTGCTCTTTGGCAATGAATTGCTACCTGCCCATACTGCATTTGGAGCTGAGCCTAATTTCTCTCCCCTACTGCAAGACCTTGTTGCGCTGGTTCCTGTACCTACCATGACAGTCTTCCTCACAGTACTTTAACAGGTAGCATCAAATAATTTTTTCTTTAACACAGGGCAGGAGCACCCTCGACAGTCTCTCATCCAGATACACAACAAAGGAGGTTTCTGGCCCAGAAAGTGAGCATTTTACCAACTCACACCTACACCAGTCCCTCCCTGCAACTACCAAGTGGCAGCTAAGGTTACCTGTGTCCCCACCACACCTCCTTAGGGTCAAGGGAAGAGAATACAGATTGATTTATCCATGCAGACCAGTACTCTAGTTACAAGGTCAAAAGGAAACCACCAAACAAGGTCATTCTTCATTGGTAAAAACGGCAGTGAACATTTGAGAATCATGCTGTACGAATTCAGTTTACTGTTAGTGGTTTAGAAAAAGTTGACATTTCGGCCAGGCATGGTGGCTCATGCCTGTAATCCCAGCACTTTGGGAGGCCGAAGCGGGCAGATTATGAAGTCAGGAGATTGCGACCATCCTGGCCAACATGGTGAAACCCCGTCTCTACTAAAAATACAAAAAAATTTAGCTGAGTGCAGTGGCGTGCGCCTGAGGTCCCAGCTACTCAGGAGCCTGAGGCAGGAGAATCGCTTGAACCCAGACACAGACAGAGGATGCCGTGAGCCGAGATCGTGCCACTGCACTACAGCTGGGTGACAGAGCAAGACTCTGTCTCAAAAGAAAAAAAAAAAAGAAAAAGCTGACATTTCACAGAAAAATCTATCTATTATTTTTTGGAGAATAAAAGATGCTCATAATTCAACTTTTTAAAAGTATTTCAGAGGGAAAGGGTTAGCAGTTAAAATATTTTCACTAAAATAGCTAATGCAAAATAAGTGTACTAAAGGAAAAGATATAAAAGTAATGTGGAAAGTCTGTATGTTTTTTCTGTTTTGGTTTCTAGAAAGTCAAATATATAATCAACACACAAATCTCCATGTTTCTCCAAAAGTGGAGAGTTCACTTAAAAAATAAAAATGAGGCCAGGAAAAGTGGCTGACGCCTGTAATCCCAGCACTTTGGGAGGCCAGGGCGGGAGGATCACCAGAGGTAGAGTTTGAGACCAGCCTGGGCAACATAGCAACATGTCATCTCTACTAAAACACTTTTTTAAAGTTAGCTGGGCATGGTGGCTCACGCCTATAGCCCCAGGTACTTGGAAGACTGAAGCAGGAGGATCTCTTGAATCTGGGAGTTCAAGGTTGTAGTGAGCCGTGATCACACCACTGCACTCCAGCCTGGGAGACAGAGTGAGACTCCCTCTGTCTCAAAAATAAATAAATAAATAAATATCACCTCTAATTAGTATCCAAATTGCACAAAATTCAAATACGTCCTATTGTTTACAATGTGTACAGATGAAAAGGTTGGCACAAATTAATCACTACCACTAGAAAAACTATTCAAAGCAGTCAGCGACCCCCAGTGTCATAATGTCACCCCGGTATACGGAACTACTTTTTAAAATCCTGAATATCAGATTAGAAAATGAGTCACCTTTGTTACATTTGTCGGTAGTTTTGGGCATTTCATTTTTTGGACACTCATTTTAGAAACGTGAAGGTAACATTTCTACAGAGTTATCTTCAGCTTCCTTTGCCACGAGGAGCTGCTGGCACATTCTACGGCACCATCTATTGGTGGGACATTCTCCAAACGACACATCTACCTTTTATGTTACTAAATGTACATAAATGAGAAAACATATATATATATATAAGTAACATCTGAGTATAGTTAAATTATCTGCCTTGCAATTAAGCATAACGTGCAAATGCAGAAAATAGAACCAGAAGCCAAGTAACTGCCCGAATGTGCTGGAGGGGTCGTGCCTGTCCTGGGTTCCACTTCGGCAGGTCCCTGAGCATGGGGCGGGGTTGACGGGGTGAGTAGGAAAGTCCTGAATGCCGGAGAGAACAGGCAGTAAGTCCATCCTCAGTCCCCTAGCATTCCAGCAGGGACCCCACTTTCCATGAGGCCCTCTTGGAACAGACTAGCAGGGTGGGACCAAGGCGTGGGTGCTGGCCGACACTAGAGTTTAAAGATTTGTGAATCACCGCCATCCATCATACCTGCTTTCCTTACCTGTTGAAGCACCAACAACTAACTTGTTTTCTCATCCCTCATACACTTCCCTGGCTCCCAGGACTAGATCAGGAAGTCCTTAGGGCAAGGCTCAGTGGCATCAATTTTTGCTTCTTTTACAACATCCAGCAGCAGGACCTGCCACAGCGCGCCTTGGATATTTTGAGTAAATGAATGATGCTCTCCAAAGCTTCTACACTCACTGCACTGGATTCTCAGACAGAAACCCTTATGATTTAAAGTATAGAGTTTTTCTCATCCTGATACCAAAACCTGTCAGAGACTCAACAAAAAAAAGAAAACTTCAGGCCAATATCCATGATGAACATAGATGCAAAAATCTTCAATAAAATACTGGCAAACCGATTGCAACAGCACATCAAAAAGCTTATCCATCAGGATCAAGTAGGCTTCATCCTGGAGATGCAAAGTCTATAAACGTAATCCACCACATAAACAGAACCAAAGACAAAAACCAAGCTAAGTTCCTCATTTTACATAAGCAATCAAAATGTGTTGTACTGATAGATCAAATAACAGTAGACTTGTATATATGTATAATTAAAAGCAATAATTAACTTCTAAACCGCTGCTATTCAAAGTATAATCTGCAAACAGATACAGATTCACAAACTACGATAGGTCCACCACAAGATAACAGAGAAAAAAAGAGTAAGCATTTAGAAAGTTTTACAATAATTTAACAGAGAACTTTAAGTCTGCTGAACCTGATAATATGAAACGTAGGCCTGGTATGGTGGCTCACTCCTGTAATCACAGAGCTTTGGGAGGCTGACGCAGGAGGATGTCTTGAGCGCTACAGTTCATGACCAGCCTGGGCAACATAGCAAGACCCCATCTCTACAGAAATATTAAAATAAAAAAATTAACTAGCCATGGTGGTGCACGCCTATAGTAATACTACGTAAGTAGATACTTGGGAGGCTGAGGCAGGAGAATCACTAGAGCCCAAGGAGTTCAAGGCTGCAGTCAACTATGATTATGTTGCTGCACTCCAGCCTCGATGAGAGAGCATGACCCTGCCTCCAAAAAAAAAAAAAAGAAAGAAAAGAAAAGAAAAAGAAAAAGGTAAGCTAATATTTGTATTTTATTTTTAATAATTTTTATTGCATTTCATAAAATTATTGGTCCCAGATGTATTGAAAATATTTTTTAAACTGATTATTTAGCACGGAGAGTTTGAAATGCATCATTCTAAACAACAGGAGAGAATAAAAAAAATAAAAAGTCTAATAAAAGGAATAAATCAAAGGAAATACAAGGAAAACTAACAAAGAGAATACTTAAAATAAGTTTTAAACCAGAACAAATGTCTTGGTTATTATAATACATTTAATGGCTCAAATCCCTTAAAAGACAAAGATTTATGATACTAAATTAAATTTCAAAATTTAACTATATCCTGCTTATAAAACACACACCATAGCAAAAGGATACAATGGATTAAAAAGAAAAAAGTAGTAGTCCTGAGGTCAGAAGTTCGAGACCAACCTGGCCAACATGGCGAAAAACCTGTCTCTACCAAAAATACAAAAATTAGCCAGGTGTGGTGTGAGGCTATAGTCCCAGCTACTTGGGAGGCAGGAGAATCACCTGAATCCAGGAGGCAGAGGTTACAGTGAGCTGAGATCACACAACTGCACTGTAGCCCGGGCAGCAGAGGGAGACTCCATGTCAAAAAGAAAAAAGAAAGTAGAAAAAGGTGGTACTGACACACCAAGCACAAAGCAGAGGTGGCAATGTTAATTTTAGAAAACTATTTCAAGGTAAAAAGGATTGAAGAAGACTTTATGCTAACTGTATATTTATATGTGTAGAAGTGTGTAGATATAAATATGTATATGTAGAGTATGTATAAATATACAATGATAGACATGCTTATATGGTTATAAAAGGTAAAATCAACAACAAGGATACATGTTAGATTTCAAAATGTCAAAATACATAAAGCTAAAACTATTAGTAATATGCAAAAAATTATATGATTTTTAGAAGATGACTAGCACACGTATCACAGTCTTTGATAAAGAAAACTTATGAACAATAAAAACTTAGAAGAGTTGACTAATATAATAAACTTAACATGTATAAATTTATTAACAAAAATTAACACACTTCCTATTTTTAAATTCCTTTTTCCAAGTTTCTATGAAACACAGAAATTATCTCTATTATTAGGCAACAAAAATGTCAGTAAATTTGAAAGAAAAAGAAAACATATTATACAGTTAATACTGATTGCCATAAAATAAGAAATCAATGACAACAGTTTTTTAAAGACTCACAATTTCTAGGATAAAAAAGAAGCAAAAAGTAATTCAACATAGCTACTGAGTCAAATAGGAAAGCAAAGTGCTAATTTATAGACAGCTTAAATGACTAAAACAATAAAATATTACAGATGAAAGCTGTACTCAAAAGCAATTTCATAGCTTTAAAGACTTTATATATTTATGCAATATGCATGTACTATATAAATCATATAACCCAATATACTTCGTCCGCAGAAACGATATGTTATTAATTTCGAAAACTGAAAAACTTCTCTGGCATCATAACCAAAAGTAGTTGAAATACACTTTACCACAACAAGTTATTTTTGGCGGTTGGTGGGGGAGCGGGAAGGAGTCTCGCTCTGTCACCCAGGCTGGAGTTCAGCGGCCCATCTCGGCTCACTGCAACCTCCACCTCCCAGGTTCAAGCGATTCTCCTGCCTCAGCCTCCCGAGCAGCTAGGATTACAGGCATGTGCCGTCACGCCCGGCTAACTTTTCTATTTTTAGTAGAGACGGGCTTTCACCACGTTGGCCCGGTGAGTCTTGAACTCCTGACCACAAGTGATCCTCCCACCTCTGCCTCCCAAAGTGCTGGGATTACAGGCGTGAGCCACCGTGCCCGGCCCACATTAATTTTTTTAACGTGGAAAAATTCAAGACAAATAGTTATTTGACATCTAAGATTCTTAGTATAATCTTTTACACAGGAAATAAAAATACCGAACTAGGAGAAGCAATGTCTTTAAAGCAAAGGAAGATGCTACAGTGACCATCATTATCTGGGGGCAGACACAGTGTCTGAAGTACTGCTTCTGTTTTTCTACATTACTTCACAGTCTACTGACGATTAAAGACTTTCCTTGGACAAACTTTTTGTTAACAAATTAATAACCAGGCTCTGATGAAAGGAAAGTGATCAACCTAGACAAATTATGCTGGTCACAACGTCCCCCAAACAAACAGAAAAGGATGCTTCCCGTCTCTGTGGTTCTATATTAACTCCAAAGTCAGCAAGTCCTCCAAGACTTTCCCAGCCTGTGATCACGGCCAACCCAGGACAAAGGGGAAGTGAGCGGCCCGGAGCGCCCGGAGCCCAGAGGCGCCGCTGGAGGGAGTCAGGCCAGGGTCTGAATGAATGGTGGTAACAAGATCATGGGAGAGATGGAACGGATGAGCTGGAGAGCCGGATTTCTTTCTAGAAGCGCCGCAGAATTCACTGAGCGGCCGCCTCTTTTCACTTCCTCAGGAGTCCAGGAGAGTCTGGTTTATTGACCAGAGAACAGAGATTTAAAAAAAAAAAAAAAAAAAGGCAGAAAGCCAAGGGGATTCGTCCAGACTGGACAGTTCTTTTCACCCGGCGGGTGTAATGTGGGGTCCGCTGCAGGAACCCGTGCCGATCCCTTAGTCCTCCTCCTGGCCTGGGCAAAATTGGCTGGAAGAGCTCAGCCCGCCCCACAGGCCTGTCGGGTAGACGAATCCACAAAGAAGTCAGCCTGATTCCCAGCAAGACTCTTCCACTGCAGCCTCACAGACCCCAGGCAGCTGCCTCCCGCACACCTCCTCTTCCTCTCTCTTCTCATTTGCCGGGTTTCAGCTCCCCGTCAGGGACCTGGGCTGTATCCCATGCTCCCATCCCCCGCTCACAGCTTCAAGAGCACCCTGGGCCCTCACCTGCCGACCACACCTCCCCCAGCTCAGCCTCTCCCAGCTCCGTCCACCCACCACCGCCAAACAAGCATGCAGGATTAGGAAGCTGAGCTGGAAGGCGGGTGGGCGTGGGACTGTGAAGCACAAATGCTCCCTAGAGAAGGTGTCACCCAAAGCCAAATGACAAAGAGGGAGGGGGATGAGACACAGTGACCAGAGAGACTGCGGACCCTGGCGGCTAGGAGCAGGCTCCCTGGCAGCTTAGGCTGACAGATGGCTTCCAAGGACTGCAGGACTGTCCCAAGACTGGAAAGCACCCTAAAGGGGCACCACCAGAAGGCCTGGGGACTTCTGTACATAATAAAATGTTGTTTTGGAAATCAGATCCACCGTGGTGCCCCCTCTAAATATGGAGAAGTTCTCCTCCCGTTTTCAGCATGAAAGTGTCAGCATCTGGGACCCCCGAAGGCTACCTCCAGGCGCGGGGGCTTCAAGCTGTGGGGGAGCGGGGCACTATGTGGCGGGGAGTCTGGAATCTCTAAAGACGACTTTCCTTAAAAGGACATGTGTTGGGCCCTACCATCCTGAACATGAACATATACATGTTTTTTTCCTCAAAATTTGGACAGCGAGGGACTTTAGAAGTAGAAAACTGGGCACGGTGGCTCACACCTGTAATCCCAGCACTTTGGGAGGCCAAGGCGGGTGGATCACCTGAGGTCAGGAGTTCGAGACCAGCCTGGCCAACATGGTGAAACCCCGTCTCTACTAAAAATACAAAACTTTAGCCAGGCGTGGTGGTGCATGTCTGTGGTCCCAGCTACTAGAGAGGCTGAAGCAGGAGGATCGCTGGAACTCAGGAGGCAGAAGTTGCAGGGAGCCGAGACTGAGGTATTGCACTCCAGCCTGGGTGACATATTAAGACTCTATCTCAAAAAAAAAAAAAAAAAAAAAAAGAAGTAGAAAGGCAGAGGTGTCATCATAACCTTTTGTCACAATGGTTTGAAATGAAAAATAGTCCAAATCCTGGAGGCAAAATGGGGGCTGGGGGGGAAAAGGAAGGTACCCGACACAGCGCTGGAGGAAGCAGACCTAGACAGAAGAAAATGCTGTCACACACAGAGCTCCCAGGAAGCATCGCCACAGAGGGCCACTGCTCTGGGAAGCCAGCCTCCCAGCCAGCACCGCCACAGTATCCTGGGGTTCACAATAAGACAGAAGGCTGCAGCAACCGCAGGCGGCAGGAAGATGGAATGCCCCAGACTGGATTCCACCCTGCAAGACACTAGGGAGCCTTCGGTGAGCTCCAGGGACTCCTGGATTCACAAGAAAGAGGTTATTTTGGACTCGCTATGCGTCCCCAGCTTCCATGCCAGAGAGCTAGACCAAGGAACATCACGTGTGCCCCAAACGTACATTATTGGGGAGCGGGGAGGTGACATCCTGCTTACAGAGACAAGTCATTTTACATTGACAGATGGGCCCTCACTTTAGAACATTATATTATAGGGCCTTCACAATAAATTGAGAAAACGGAGGCATTTGATCATGTTTATTTTCATCTTCAGAGTGAAATCTACAGCACAGAGGTATGCTTCCACAGTGTTAATGTCATAAGAACACCTTCAGACCTGGATCTGCTCAGCGTGGGGTCTCTCACCGTTCCACTGACTTTCTCAACTTACCCTTTTCTTCAACCCCCAAAGACTCAGATGAATCATTTTTACCTCCTTATCGAAGTCATTGATCCATTTATCAAATTCTCAGAGATATACCACCAGCTCTGACCCTGGACAGCATCCAGCTAGACTGGTCTGCCTCAAGAGAGACTGATACCAAGCTATCAAGAGCTGTTTAAGCCAGCTCCTCCCACGCCAGTGTGATTTTTATTTTTATTTATTTATTGACATAGGGTCTCACTCTGCCACCCAGGCTAGAGGGCAGTGGCACAATCTTGGTTCGCTGTAGCTTCGATCTCCCAGGCTCAAACGATCCTCCCTCCTCAGCCTCTCAAGGAGCTGGGACCACAGGCACACAGCACCACACTCAGCTAATTTTTTAAAATATTTTTTGTAGAGATGGGATTTTACTATGTTGCCCCAGGTTGGTCCAGAACTCCTGGGCTGTAGTGATCCTCCCACTTAGGCCTCCCAAAGTGCTGGGATTATAGGTGGGAGCCACCATGCTTAACCTCGTGTGACTCAAATGGATTAAAAATCTCTTTACATAACATTTTCCTAAAAATCTAGGTCTAGCTGCTATTATAGTATACTCTATATTTAAAAATTAGATCCAAAGCTTGTACCTTGGCAATACATCCATTTATTTCGCATTCAGATAAACTATACACTATAGCATTAGTTTCCTCCAAATTAAGAAACCTTGGAAATTATATCATGTCTACAGCTATGCAATAAGAGTTTAAAACTTATTTCACAAATATATAAACTAAAGAGAAGGATCCAAATACAATCTCCAAACTTCAAGCAACTAATGTTAAAGCTCACCTTGTACATTGAAAATTATATTTTTAAGGTGACCAAATCATCACTGTGTGTGATATTTTAGGCAGACTGAAGAAATAAGTATATACAGCAAATACTTTGTATATAACAAACTCTCTCAGCTTTTTCCCCAAAATATGTGACTGACCTCAGGAACAGAAAGCATCTAAGTAGTTTCAACCCGTCACAAGACACAGACACCCTTTCAGTTTAATCAGCCCTTTTAAAATAACTTGGCAATAACCGGCAAATTTATCTCTTGATGCAATTTATTTTCCAAATTCAGAGTAAACCCAAAAGGAAACACACGTGCTTAAGATCATAATTAATCTATAAGCAGTAAAATTTGTAAGTCTTTGCAAAGCCTGATTTATCACAGCAAGACCTGGAATCTCAGAAGTTCATTCTAAATGCTTTATTACAATGAAACTGACATGCCTTACATGCCTTTCCTGAAAATATCTTTGAGCCACAGTGAGGTTATTCATAAAAATGGTTTTTTATGACTATCTGGAAGTCACTAAAGCTTTAAATGCATCATTATTCACTGTTTAGACTTAATCCTGTGATTTTAATATGACAGGTAAGCTTCTTTAGGAGAGAGGCCTGCTTCTTAAACTTCTCTGAATTTTCAGCAGACCCCAATCCAGTACACATTTAGGAAGACACATGCCTTCTCTCCGCAGAACACCATCCCACGTGACCCCACAGGACCTGGCCTGGGCCTGCCTCTGACCTCAGCTACAGTCACACCTTCTTCTCCTTTCCTGACGCGACAAGCCCAGCCCCACGGGCCACTCTTTCTGTTTGTCTAGTACAGCAGGCTGATTTCCACCTGTTTCCCTTTCATTGCTGGTTGGCGGATACCTGCCTCATTTGGTCAAGTGTCACCCCAAATGAGGTACTATCGAGTAGTCGTCCAAAACACTGCTTCTAACATCCCGGTGCCTGGATCTAGATCCTGGCCTATCACTTACTAACTAGGCATCCCTGGAGAACATTTACCTTTCTGTTCCTTAAGGTCCTTATTTGTATATGGATAAAATAATGATACCTAAATAGTATAGATGTCTTAAAGATTAGATTAGATCATAAAAATAAAGCATTAGAAAACAGTTGGTGATCAATAAATGTAAATGTTAGCTATTCTGTCATTTCTCCCCAGCACTCTCGATTCTATCAATTGCTTCATTCTTACAGCACTTAAAACTATTTGAGCCAAGCATGGTGACTCACACCTGTAATCCCAGCACTTTGGGAAGCTCAGGAGGGCGGGTGGATCACCTGCAGTCTGGAGTTCGAGACCAGCCTGACCAACGTGGAGAAACCCTACTCTACTAAAAATACAAAATTAGCCAGGCATGGTGGTGCATGCCTGGGCAACAAGAGCAAAACTCTGTCTCAAAAAGTGTTTTTTTTTTTTTTTTTTTTTTTAGACAGAGTCTCACTGTCACCTAGGCTGGAGTGCAGCCGGTGTGATCTTGACTCATTGCAACCTCTGCTTCCTGGGTTCAAGCAATTCTCCTGCCTCAGCCTCCCAAGTAGCTGGGATTACAGGCACCTGCCAACACACTCAGATAATTTTTGTGTTTTTGGCAGAGACAGGAGTTTCACCATATTGGCCAGGCTAGTCTCAAACTCTTGACCTCAGGTGATCTGCCCGCCTCAGCTTCCCAAAGTGCTGGGATTACAGGTGTGAGCCACCGCACCAGGACTATTTCTTTAATTTTTCAAATGTCTGTTGTATCACTAGAATGGAACCTCCAAAAAGTACAGGGGCTATATCTGACTTGTTCTCCACTTCAGTGCCTAGAACACATCCCAGGAAATGATGGATGCTTCAGTCACTGAATGAATCACTCTCTACAATTTAAAAGGCTTTAAAACAATTGTTAAGCAATTCAAGCCATTCGTCCAGGAGTATTATTCAATTTTAAGTTGACTTAAGTAAGTTCTTGAACTATAACTTCTTTTGAGCATACCAATGTCTGTAGAGTATACATTTTTTTAAATAATTCTAAGTCGGGCTTGGGTGCTAACATCTGTAATCTCAGCACTTTAGGAGGCTGAGATGGGAGGACTGCTTGAGGCAAAACCAGTTCAAAACCAGTTATTTGGTTTGAAGCTGTATCTTCACCCAAATCTCATCTTGTAGTTCACGTAATTCCCACATGTAGGGGAGGGGCCCTGTGGGAGATGACTGAATTATGGGGACAGATCTTTCCTGTGTTGTTCTCATGATAGCGAATCAGTCTCACAAGGTCTGATGGCTTTAAGGAAGAGAGTTTCCTTGCACAAGCTCTCTTTGCCTGCTGCCAT
This sequence comes from Cheracebus regulus, assembly GCA_963574635.1. Classification (NCBI taxonomy): domain Eukaryota; kingdom Metazoa; phylum Chordata; class Mammalia; order Primates; family Pitheciidae; genus Cheracebus; species Cheracebus regulus. Next base: position 86,397 of record CAUYQU010035972.1, read on the forward strand.
CCATGTAAGATGTGACTTGCTCTTCCTTGCCTTCCACCATGATTGTGAGGCTTCCCCAGCCACGTGGAACTGTGAGTTCTCCATGAAACTTCTTTCCTTTGTAAATTGCACAGTCTCAAGTATGTCTTTATCAGCACAGTGAAAATGGACTAATACAACCAGCCTTGGCAACATAGGGAGACCCTGAGTCTATAAACAAAGAAGTTAAAAATTAGCCAGGCACAGTGGTGCGTGCCTATAGTCTCAGCTACTAAGGAGGCTGAGGCAGGAAGATTGCTTGAGCCCAGGAGTTGGAGGCTGCAGTGAGCCATGATGGTACCACTGCACTCCATCCTGGACAATAGAACAATTCCTTGTCTTAAAAAAAAAGAAAAAAAAATCTGTCTTAAAAATCTACTATTTGGAGAAACCACTTTAAGAAATCAACTCTTTTTGAGAAAACCAATAAAACTTTTGGAAAAGAATCTTGATGCCCATGTGTTCTAAATCATTTGATAATGCAAAATACAAGTTCTGACATAAAGTCTAGAAAAGCATATTTGCTCTGAACTATTTAAATGTGAGGATCACATGGGAAAGTGTAAAGTGCCACTTTCCCATTTGGGGACAGAGATGTACCCATGCTCCCTGAGATCTGGAGGGGAGCACCCAGCCCCACACAAAGGCTCAGGGTTTGTGGCTGAGGCTAGATGCTCTTCAGCCTCAACCAGACCAATGGTGTCTTTCTTCGGGTAGTAACCACGGCCTGTGCAAGCGTACCGAAGGAAAGCAAACACTTTGAAGAAGCCCTTGGCATTTCTCCCTGTTTCAATAGCCCTAGCTCGTGCTCCTATTTCTAATCTCCTCCCAGTCTCACCCTTCACCGTCACTGGCATAGAATTCTCATTCTAACACAGATCAAATCATATCACTCCCGCCCCTGCTGAGAAGCCCCCCCACCTCCCCCGTGGCTTCCACATCTTCACATCTGGCCCTCTCCCACCTTTCCAATGTGTTATCACCCCAGCCAGTTTCCAAACACATCAAGAACTCTCCAACCCCAGGCCTTCACTCACGCTCCGGTCCCCTCCTTCCTCAGCAGGGAAAGTTCTCCTGCTCTGCAGGAACTCCCACCCCACCCCCACCTCCATCTACACAAGGTCAAGTGCAAGCCTCATACCTGGGAAACCTTCCCTACTGAATGAGAAGTAACTGCTTCTCATTCATTCAAACCAAAAGTCCTCAAAGCATTTAGCACACTCAGTTTCTTATGTCAGTATACCCCGAAAGATTGCATGCCCCATCAGCCTTCCTATTTCCAGGAGTGACACTGAGTCTGGCACTAGAAAGTACTTGGTAAACGTGTATGGGCTTTAATTTACTGTGATTGACTCAAAATATACAGCACAACTTTAAAACATGACCAGCATCCTGTACACCCCTTGAAGGGTTCTGAAAATCAAATCCTTTTTTCTCTATATGTCCAAGGTAGATTATTTCTAATAATGGACTTGCCTATTCTAATAGGTTATTTCTACGTAGTGGATTGGAAGATGTCAAGTGAAAACCACTTTTCCCTTGAATGGCTTAATATTCTGCTTCCTGTTGAATCCAGTAATCATCTCCTTGTTGTCCAACTCTCACCTGAAATTTTACAGTTGGTTAGAACTATATACTTTTGGAATCACAGGCACCAAAATGCTTGTGATTTCAACACAGATGTTTCAAGTTACAGAATAAAGCATTAACTCCTGGCAAGGCCTGCTGTGAACGTGTAGGTGTGCCTCAACTGCACCACAGCACAGCCAGAGAAAAGCACCTGGGCTGGCCTGTTTCTCCTCGCCTGCGAGCCTCACCACTCCGCGTAGTGTGAGATCATGCACTCAGGCGAACCCAAGTCAAGGCAGGGCAGAACATTCCTCTCCTTCCTTCACTGGCAAGATCTAATGGGACAATTTTATTACCACTCTCTATGGTGGGAGCTAAGAGATCATCTGAAAAACAATCAAATTTTATAAATAATCCTGATCCACCACAAGAATGATACAATTTGAACATGGATTTGGCTACCGGTTATTTCAGAGGACTTTTGGTACCTGATGAGCTTAATTCAGGTTCGACAAGTGAGAATGTAATGCGCCTCCTGTAAAGCTCATCTATGTGTGCGGCTCTACAGCCCTTTCATACCCGTGAAATAACGAGCTAAACTCCCAAAACAATGTTTGACAATAGATGTAGTACAAATAGGGGTCAATTGAAAGAGATGCTGCGAGAAACGTATTGCTAATAATAAAGTATCAAAGGTAGCATTTGATTTCTGGTTTTATACATACAGTAGATAGATTCCAGGCTATTCCTATGATAACGTCACTCTTTTCAGAGCAGAGTTTCAGCCAGGATCCCCCGCAGCACCCGCTCCCCACCCCCCAGCATTTGAACTTGTCATCACGTGTATTGTGACTCAGAATAAAAGGTTGTGAGCCAATCCTCATCGGCTTCCAGACTGGAATTTCAAAGCCCTATAAAAGATCTGGCAACAAAAAAAAATGAGGAAGCATGCAGCTGACACTGAGAATTTTTATAGTAGATAAAAATCTTTCAAACAATTCAGCATTTTATCATCGTTACTGAAGCAAAATTGGAATTCCAGTGGAGATTTTAACCTCGCCCCTCCCATGGAGGCAGTTCAAAAGAAAGTTACCACTTGGATCCCAGCAGGTATCACCCCTGCTCTTTTATCGGATGCTTTGGCTGTGAGAGGGAGCCCCCTGCTTCCTCTGAGGGTGCAGAGGTAAGACTAGGTGCTCAGTACTGCACAGGCTGGCAGGCCCCATCAGCTGCCAGCCAGTCAGCAGAGACAGCTCAGGCCAGGCTACCGACCCAAGCCAGGGTAGTCAACCAATTAGAGCAATTTACAACGTTTAAAAATTGCCAAAATATTTCTCTTTTGTTAATACAACAGATCGCCAATTCCTATGAACTTATAAATTGGGCTGAAATGAAAAAAAAAAAAATACATGAGCATACTGAAATATTTACAAATGAAATTAGGTTGATATAATGTCTGGGGTTTCAAAACAGTAGTGGTAGGGGGAGATGGGGGTATAAATGAAATAAGACTGGCCATGCCATTGATATTTTTTGGAGCTGGATGATAAGTACATGGCGGGAGGTTCAATATAATATTTTTGAGTTATACTACTTTTGCATCTATTTGAAATTTTGCAAAATAAAACATTAAAAAGTATGAAATCGAATTTCAAAGAAACATATTAAGAGCCTATAGAGCAATGTATAGAGTATATACAAATGACTACACAGATTCTTACGTCCTAATGTGTCACAGTCCTACAGTACAAAAGCAAGTCAAGTCTCAGAGGCGTTCATCTTGGCTCTTTACCGAGGCCGCTTAATTTCAGGGACTGAGGTTTTTGATTAGGGCACCTTTTGAAATTCAGCGCAGGTTACAAAATACACAAGATGCAAGCTTTACTAGCTTTTTGTCTACTCAAGTCAAAGGAAGCTTTGTAAAGATCTCTTCTATGCCAAAACTGACAAAACACAACAAAATAAAAATGCTAGAAATTTGTCACATGCATAGATGGTGTCACGTCGGCAGGTAACAGCTAATCCTTCAGAGAAAGGCGGCAGAGCAACAGTGGGTAACGAAAAAGGCGGCTTTACAGTTTTGTAGCGTTTGAACTTTTGACCTCCCAAAATGTCAAGAAAGAATTTCTAAACCGCGGAACTAGAAAGAATGCTTTCTTCCTTGAAATTGTTTCCTAAAGCTTTACTATTTACCATGTACGCCTTTAGCCACGGGACCCAAAGTGCAAAACTCAAAAGTGTATTCTAAAGGCGATGCAAACTGGATTAAGGAGGGGATGTTAAGTAGTGCAATAAAAACCAGCAAGTCAAAGCAGCACTGAAGTGAAGTGCGGCGGCGACCTTCACCTCCGGGCCAGCCCCTCTTCACGTTCTGCTCTCTTTGGTGGAGGATCAGACATTTTCACTCCGGCCTCTTTGTGTGCCTTCCTTCAAACACACAAAACGACTGGAGACACGTGCTGCAGGTGAGACATTCAAGACGAAATCTGCAGCCCTGTCAAGTTCAGAAATGCGTGCGCGCAAACCTCAGCCCCCACCCGAGCCTCCCAGCGCGTCCCCCGCGGTCACCCGCCAGGGAAAGGCGTCCTGGGCGCACCTGAGCCGCCACTGCGGCAGGGAGCCCCGGAGTCCTCCCCACCCACCTCCGCCCGCCCGCGCCCTCCAGCCGCGGGGCAGAGCCGGGAGGGGGACACTCACGCACCCCAAGTGCCGAGCCCGCCGAGCCGCCCGCCGAGCCGCGGCGCCCACCTGGCATGCCCCAGGCACCGCCCGCCGCTGGGGGAGGCTCCCGCGGGTAGACGGGGGCGGTGCACGCGGAATGGGACGGCTCCCTCCTTTCGGTGCCGGGAAGTTCCCCAATCCCACGCTCGCAGAGAGCCGCCAGCTCCTCCCCCGGCCGCGGCGCGGGCGCCCAGGGGAGCCTCGGCGGTGCCCCCGGCGGGCTGGGGCAGGGCGGGGCTCCCGGGGCTGCAGGGCATGGACGCGGCCACCCGGCGGGAAGGGGCGGGAAGGGACGCGACGGGACAGGCGCGCGGCGGCCGCACTCACCCAGGCAGCGGATGTGGAAGCCCGAGGGCGGCCGCAGGGCCCGGCGCGTCCAGCCCTCGCGCAGCGCCTCCAGATGCTCCTCCTTGCCCTGGATCAGCAGGACCTGCTCGTCGATCCAGCCCAGGAAGAAGGTCTCGGCCACCGCGGCCGTGACCTTCTTGTTCCAGAAGTGCTGCATGTTCTCGGCTTTGAAGTCGGCGAAGATCTCGTAGCCGATATGGTGCCGGGCGAGCTGGCGGGGCTGGGCAGGGGGCGCGGGCCGGGCTGTCCCCGGCCTTTCCCCCGCCGGCCCCTCGGCCGGGCCCAGGACGATGGCCAGGGAGTGAGGCGCGATCTGCAGAAACTTCTCCATCTTCCCAGGCATCTGCCGGGCAGACCCGGCTCACCGCGGCCGCCTCCCGCCGCTCCGGGGAACAGCCGCCGGGACTTGGCTGCACGCCAGCGGGGAGCGCGACCGTCCCCCAGGGCAGGGCTGGCCGCGCCTCCCGCGTGCCCCGCGATCCTGCCTCCCCGGCGCCCGGCGCAGTCCCAGGGCGCAGCCGGCCGGTGGCCGCTGGTAAGGCACGGTGTGCGGGCCCCGCTCCGGCCCGAGCTCTGGCGCGCGTTACCTGCAGCTCCGGGCCACCTTCCGGGCAGCGCTCATTTTCCAGCGGCGGCACCCTCGCCTCCCCGGGCGCCCAGCGGCCCCGCGGGGGCGGAGACGCGGGAGGAGGCGGCGAGGGGGCGGGCAGTGCGCACCCGGCCCGGGAACCCCCTCGGCTGGACGCCGCCCGAGGAGTCCGGAGGAGTCCGATGAGGGTGGTGGTTGGGGAGCGCGGGTGGCCGAGGGGTGAGCGTTTTGGGTGTTGGGCCTCGAGGGAGACCCGAAGGCGGGGGGAGGGGGAGACGCGACGGCGACACTTGGAAGGCACCGATTCCGGAGCGGCGAGTGTCGCTCCTCCCCACGCTCCACCCTGCCCCCACCTCCCACCTCCCGCTGGAACAAGTGGATTCGCTGACTGGTTAATGAATGTACCCTTGGAAGTGGCTTTTTAAAAAACTTAGTCAACCACGAAAAATTGTCATCAGTCCCTCCTCCCAAACTCTCATGGAATTCTACTCTCTCGTCTCCAGCATGTACTTTTGCCTACCCTAGAGAAAACCCAATCAGCCATTCCTAGTATTATCTATACAACCCTCGGTTTATGAAGAGGTTACAGAACTTTACCAGGAAAGGTAACCATGATGCTTTTTAGAAAATTCCTTATGTTTGTTTCTATGCAAAACTCTGTTTTACTTATTGTTTAATCAAGAGAGACTAGTAGTCATATATGAAAAGAGATGATTGTCATAAGAAGCATTAAGGGGTTATGCTACACCTACCCGGAGCGGTAAGCAGATTTCAGTGTTGGAACAGGTATTCAAACACAGGTATCTGGGCCCTTTTCCCAGAGTTTCTGATTCAGTAGGTCCTGATGAACCTGGTTGTTTAAATTTCTAACACCTTCCCAGATGCTGTTGCTGCTGGTGGTGGTCTAGGTCCACACGGGTGAAAAGCACTGAATGTCCAGCCAGCCTAATTTTGGGAAATGGAAACAATAACTGTTTTCTGCTGGCATCCTATAATTTTATTATCATGAAAAAGTCACTAAAGCCGGATCTAAAGACCCGTGGTTTTTGTTGTTGTTGTTGTTGCTGTTGTTGTTTTTTTGAGACTAGATCTCACTGTCGCCCAGGCTGCAGTGCAGGCAATCTAGGCTCACTGCAACTCCGCCTCCTGGGTTCAAGTGATTCTCCTGCCTCAGCCTGCCCGGTAGCTGGGATTACAGGCGGGTGCCACCACACCCGGCTAATTTTTGTATTTTTAATAGAGATGGGTTTTCGCTATGTTGTCCAGGCTGGTCTCAAACTCCTGACCTCAGGTGATCCACCGGCCTCTGCCACCCCAAGTGCTGGGATTACAGGCGTGAGCCACCGTGCCTATTCAAGACCTGAGTTTTAGTCCTACTGCAGGATGCCCTTGAACAGGGCACAGTAACTCAGTTTCTCCATCTGCAGAATGGGAGTTGTTAAGTCCTTCTCAGTCCCTGTCATTCAACTGGTGAAGGAATCAAGCAAATAAATGGATAGGAAGTCATCTCAGATTATAAAGTTTTCGGTCAGCATGAGGGTGTTACCACTTGTCACAGACACCAGGTGCTGCTCTTCAGACCTCAGAAAGCTGAGAGCGGGGTTTAGCATAGGAAGGCTGCTGGAGCAGGGCACCCTGACCTCAGAATTTCCCAGGCACCCCCGTGTGGGGAGACCTGTTATTTTCTTGCCTGGCTTCTGGTGCTCTCACATTAAGAAGCCTCAATTTGGCCCCACTGAAATGCACATTCCTCAACTTCCTTGCTTAGTACCTGGGCCTCAGGAGGAAAGGAAGTGATGGTGGATAGAAAAATGGAAGAAGGGACGATTTTACACTTGTGACTTTTTTTCAGTTTGTATTTATCTCTTTAATTTTTTGTTTTATTTGGACATAACTTAGACAAAAGTGCAAGAATTGCACAAAGAATATCCACGTCTTCACTTGGGTTCCTTAATTGTTAATATTTTACTCTCTCTCTACACATGCGCAAATTCTTTTTCTAAACGATGTAACAATCTCCCTACTATAAATTATTTTCCTCTTTTAATAAGTATCTTTTTGAGAGGTATTTTGAGATTATATAAATCTCATCCTCTTACCTCTCCAGTGTTTGCTCATTATAGTGGTCTCTGGTTCTTGTTTGTCTTGATAGTATAATAGTTGCTAAATTCTATTATATTCTATTAAATTCTAGTATAATAGTTGCTAAATTCCAATTTCATCATGGCTTCTACATTTTTTAGTTGTCATTCTACCATAAAAATGAGCTTTCCTCTATTATTTATAACAGGGTGGGTTATGCCTTCTTGCTTTATTTAATAGGTTATAATTCTTAACTATCATCATTATTTTGATGTTCATATTACCTCAAATTTGGCCAGTGGGAGCCTCTAAAAGCTGGCTCTTATGTCCTTTTGAATTGATCCCATCATTCTCTGAGTACTTCCTTACTTTTTGGCACATCACGATGTTCCAGAATCATTTTGCCCCACCCCTACAATCAGCCATTTTTCCAAGGAGCTCTGGTTCCTTTTAGTGAATGGTATTTAGAAACCAGCATGTAGCCACTCAGTGTGCTCATTGCTACTGAGGTGACATTGGGTTTTGATTAGTCCATCTATTCATGAGCAGCATCCACAAGATATTGTACTTCTTCTCTTTACAATATGTCTTCAGTCATCTGTTTCGTAAATATGAGGCAGTGTAGCTTAGTACAAATATGTTGGCTGCAGGTGGGACAATGTATGTTCACTCTACTTATCAGATAAATGAAACACCTCAGGCAAGTGACCTGTTTAACCCTCTGATTTCTCATTTCTAAAATGGACAGTTGTCATGAGAAACAAGATATCATGTGTAAAGTGCCCAGTACCTGGTAGGCACTCAAGAAAACACTAATTTCTTCCCTTTCTACTCATTCACACATAGACCTACCTCTTTTTCCTTAGTGTAGCTCTCCCCACAATCTCCAGATTTCTGCTCCTCTCAGAGCCCAGAATACAACTGCATTGTGATGTTCAGGTGTTTCACTCCATAGAATAAAAGAAATGCTGCTCTGATCAGAAGTGGGGATTTTGCTCCTTCTACTGCAGCTTCTACCCCATCTTGCTTTTTTAAAAAGCATATGATCTCAAGAATGGCCTGTAACACCACCACTCTGGGAGGCTGAAGCAAGAGGATCACTTGAGCCTAGGAATTCAAGACCAGCCTGGACAACATAGTGAGACCCTGAGTCACAAAATTTGTTTAAAAGAGTAGCCAGGTGTGGTGGCATATGCCTGTGATCCCAGTTACTCAGGAGGCTGAGGTGGGATGATTGCTTGAGACCAGGAGCTTGAGGCTGCAGTGAGCTATGACTGTGACACTGCACTCCATTCTGGGTGACAGCAACACACTGTCTCAAAAAAAATGAATTAAGCTCATCTTGGCAAACTATCCCTTTGGTGCCTGAATGCCTTCCGGAAGTCTTCTAAATGACCACTGTTTATGCAAGACTATCTCCTGATCAGGCCCTTTCCCAAACACATGTGCTTCCAAACTAATGTGCTAGCCCCAGAAACCACACTGCAGCAGCTGCATTTGGGATCTCCTGCTCGGCCTCTGATTGCCCTGTTCCCTGCTCATAAAGACCCTCCAAGCCCCTCTATCATCATCCAGACGGCCAGAACAATCTCCCAGTCTTTCCCAAACCATAGTGCTTCAAGGTGCCAAGGCAAAGCATGCTCTGTGATGTGGGCCTTCCTCCCAACTCAGGATACTCTCAGTCACTTGACCCTAAGGTAATTCTGTCTGTGCCTGAAAATCACCAAAAATAGCTCCTTCATTTTCCATCAGCATCTCCTGAGCAAAAACATACAAAATACTGCAAGAACATGCAACCATCTAAAATAGTTATCCATTTTTTTCCCTAGGAAATTAAATGCAAAACTGCCTTTAATATAGACAACCTTTGACATTCTCAGCAAGACACGTTTCCCTCTTGAGCCACATCACAAATATCTGCTGTCCCATCAGCTCTGCTTTCTATTTGCATAACTAAATGGCCTATTTTATACTCTCAGAACAAAGAGTATTTTCTAGAATACTCAAAGGAACAGCGTTTTCAAATAGCTACTTCTTGAAAGATTGCTCGAACCTTTGAAAACAAATAGGTTTTCCATCTTCCACTACAGCTACCTAGGCTCAACAGCCTTGGAGCCAAGTTTTAGTCAAAAATTAAGACTCAGATGTTCCCTCTCCCATCCCTGAATGTGCATAAAGAAAACATCTTTTTCCAAACACATGGCTTAGGAGCTCAGCCCTAAGATGTCTGGACAAGTCCTACCTGCATACTCTTTCCACATCCGGATCCAGAGGTCTTTGTCTTCCTTAGACAACAATTGCTCCTAGTAATAATAATAGAGTAAAATTTACTTCAGCACCCAGGGCATGGAAAGGTCTTTAATTCTTACAACAGCCCTCTAAGGTAGATATTATACCATCTCTATGATTTTGTGGATGAGGAAACTAAGGCACAAAGAATGCAGGAAATTTGTCTAGGATTCCCCAGCAATGAAATGCCTACTTTAGAATTAGAATCTCAACCTAAGCAGTTTATTCCAAAGCTCAAACTCCCTGTTGTCCCTTCTGTTCCACTTATCTAACCAACCACTTGTAGGTAGAACATCCCATTAAGGTCCTCCAACAGTGCCTCTTGCATAAATGATTCTCGACATTTTTACTAGCCATTTACTGCAGCATAACAAATTATCCCAAAACGTAGCAGCTTCTAACAATAAACACTTTTAATCTCACAGTTTCTGCAGGTCAATATTCCAGGTACAACCCCACTGAGTGCCTGAATGGTTTGGATCTGTGTCTCCACCCAAATCTCATGTTCAATTGTATTCCCCAATGTTGGAGGTGGAGCCTGGAAGGAGGTGATCGGTTCATGGGGGTGGATCCTTCATGAATGGCTTAGCACCATCCTCTTGGCACTGTTCTTGTGAGTGAATTCCAACAACATCTGGTTGTTTAAAGGTGTGTAACCCTTCCCTGATCTCTTTCTTGGTCCTGCCCTTGCCATGTAAGATGCCTGCTCCAGCTTTGCTTCCTGCCATAATTGTAAGTTCCCTGAGGCCTCCTATGAAGCTGATGCCACCATGATCCTGTACAACCTGCAGAACCATGAGCCAATTAAATCTCTTTTATTTATAAACCACCCAGTCTAGGCTGGGCACAGTGGCTCACACCTGTAATCCCAGCACTTCAGGAGGCTGAGGCGGGTGGATCACGAGGTCAGAAGTTCAAGACCAACCTGGCCAATATGATAAAACCCCATCTTTACTAAAAATACAAAAAAAAAAAGAAAAAGAATTAGCCAGGCATGGTGGCACAGGCCTGTAATCCCAGCTACTTGGGAGGCTGAGGCAGGGGAATTGCTTGAACCCAGGTGGTGGAGGTTGCAATGAGCTGAGATCATGCCACTGCACTCCAGTTCAGCCTGGATGACAGAGCGAGACTCTGTCTCAAAAAAAAAAAAAAAAAGAAATTAGCCGGGCATGGTGGCAGGTGCCTGTAATCCCAGCTACTTGGGAGGCTAAGGTAGGAGAATCACTCGAACCCATGGGGATGGAAGTTGCAGTGAGCTGAGATTGCACCATTGCACTACAGCCTGGGCAACAAGAGCAAAACTCCTTCTCAAAAAAATAAATAAATTGATGAATTAATTAAAAAACACCCAGTCTCAGATATTTCTTTATAACAGTATACGAACCAACTAATACAGTGTCCTCTGGCTCAAGGCATCTCAGGAAGCTGCAGTCAAGCTGGGGATGCTATCTCATCTGAAGGTTCAACTGAGTGTGAACCCATTTTCAAGCTCACTCACGTGACTATTGGCAGGATTCAGTTTCTTGAAGGTTGCTGGACTGAGGGCTTTATTCCTCACTTCTTGGAAGCCCACTGTTTTCCTTGCAACTTGAACCTCTCCACAGGGTAGCTCACGACGTGCCAGATGGCTTCCCTCAGATCACCCAAAACAGAAATAACATCCCATCACCTCTGCTGATTCTGTTTTCTAGAAGTGAGTCACTAAAGCCAAGGTAACACTCAAGGGCAGGGGTTTATACAAATGTATGAATTCCAGGACACAGAGATCATTCGCACTCATCTTAGAAGCTGCCAGGCACAACATTTATAATGAACCATGAAAATCTTTAATTATTAAGATAATTACAATAAAGTGACAAATACAAAGAGCAACTTCTATTAGAAATGATCTCCCTCACATAGAGATAGCAAGCTCTTGACATACACAGTCAGAAAAACTATTGATCTTCTCAATAGGAGGGGCTATCTTAGAGGATATACCATCAGAATTCAATGGAACTAAGATAAGAAGATACTTTATTGGTTCTCACTGCTGTCATCATTTGCATTACTATCAACCTCATTAACATCATCACTGCCAGTTGATGATTACTCACGGTATACCAAGCAATGTGCTAAGAACTTTTCATGTGTGGTCATATTATTGTGCGTTTTTTTCAGAAGACAGACATAATGGCAATCATATTTTTGAGATAAGTTACCCAGTGAATTTTCATTTTCAATAATTCTCAATTCTCAGTTGCCTCACAGTATCTTCCATTCATGGACTCAATCGTTTTCTCCATGTCGGTTCACTAAAATGTGCCTCTGATTATAGCTTCCTTTTCTTCCTCAGCCTTTCCCTCTCTTTCCCCTTCCTGCCGCACTTCCACCCTCCCCAGTCTCTCCTCTCTTGGTCCGTATCTCTAGCTGCTGCAGGTGCCAGGAGCTAGGACAGAGATTCCTTCAAATGCTGTTACAAACACAAGGTAAAGACCAGTCAAGGAAACATAATGGGTTTAGAGGGAGCAATCACCAGGTAAAGGAATGACCCTGAGTGCAATTATAGCATGTCAAACGGGTGAAGGGACAGACAGAAGCAGGGAGGACCTACCTTAGGTAGGATGTTGAGGGAAGGCCTCGCAGAAAAGCTGGGGATGTACTCCAGCCCAAAGGATAAGAAGTAGCCCAACTTGCCAAGACTACAGTGGTCACACTATTGATGTTCCTGAGAATACTGCCCCTTCCGGAATATATATATACTTATTCATATATGTGTATACTTATTCATATTCATATATATGTACATATTTATATTCATATATATATATACACATATATAGCCTCATTCTTACAAAATCAGTAAGAAGGAACAATTATTATGCTAATTTTCCAAGGAGGAACAGGTTCTCAGATGTTAAGTAATTTGCCCAAGATCACACAATTAATAAAGCCAAGATTTAAACTAGATCTATGAATTCAGACTCATGCTTCATCACCATGCACTGCAGCTTCAGCAGGAATTAAGAACCTACATGATAAACCAGTGTTACTTTAGGCCCAGGAAAGCATGCACCAATTTATTTGAAAACATTCAGGAAAAACTATGAAAAACTGCTTGAATATCTAATCATATAAGAAATCCTCAAAGCCATCTCAAGCTCTCTGGGGAAAAGCTTTGCCTCGGTTGTCTCAATCATGAAGTTCAAGATGAGTGGGATTTGGGTCAGTATGAAAGAGCATGGTGAATGAAATTCTTTGTTAGCCCTTCTCCCCACTGCCTGCAGTCAACTGCCTGCCATTCTTGCTGGGGAAAGAGCGCTCTGCTAAACTTGCTCCTGGCCAAGCTTATCAATTGCTGACTGTCCACTGTGCTATAACAGAAGCCCAGACAATCATCCCTGAGGGAAGTGCATTCCTGACTAAGCGCCTTCAGTTTGGAATTTGTGTTTGTGGCAGTTACTGTTTTCTACAGCTGACTGCCACAGTACCTCCTGTGCACATGCATTTCTATGCTATGACATTGCCACACTTCCATCAAGGGGTAGAATCCATCTCTTCACCCCCTTGACTCTGGGCAGGCACTGTGATTTCTCTGACCAACAGAATAGAACTGAAGGGATACTGCACGAGTTCTGGCCGTAGACCTAAGGTCTCACAGTTCCCAACCCTGCCTCATGGAAGCCAGCCACCATGTAACAAGTGCAACTATTCTGGGATCACCATATTGTGAGGAAGCTCAAGCTAGCCACGTAGAGGTTGTGCAGACAGAGTACTGCTGGCCAATCCCCAGCCGTTCTTGCCATCCCAACCCAGGAGCCGGACACATGAGTGAAGGAGACATTCCAGCCCCAGCAGACACCAAGTATGGAAGAGCCGAGGCCCCAGACTGATGGCCCCAGTTGAGCTGTCCCAGACATCTCTGGCTATTCAAGCCATCCCAGCTGAAACTTCCAACTTTGAGTAGCAAAGCTGAGCTACCCCACTTTGCCCTGCCTGAGGTCCTGATCCACAGAATTGTGAGCATAGTAAAATGGTGGCAATTTTACATCACCACGTTTTGGGGTGATTGATTACACAGAAATAGATAATTGCAATACCATTGTTCTTATAACATATGCATGCTACATGTGGAACTATATAAGAATCCAGGCAGGAAATAATATTTTAATGACATGCTGATTATGTATCTATGGAGAGTCAGCTTTTATAAAGAAAAAAGAATATCCTTCTATATTATTTTAATAGCACAGTATTGTAGATAGATGACCTTCTCTGCCATGTCATAATGCAGCATGAAAGCCCTCGTCAGAAGCCAGGCTATGCCCTTGGACTTCCCAGACTGCAGAACCATAAGCTAAATAAACCTCTCCTCTTTATAAATGACTCAGTCTCAGGTATTCTGGTAGACTCATAGGTAAGTAATTCCAGGCACCAGTTGAGTATGTGTCAGAAACAACAGCATCTGCACAAAAAACCCTTACTGTTGTCAGGTACAGTGGCACATGCCTGTAATCCCAGCTACTCAGGAGGCCAAGGTAGGATAATTGCTTGAGCCCAGGAGTTCAAATCCAGCCTGGGCAATATAGCAAGACCTCCATTTATTTAAAAAAAAAAAAAAAAAAAGATAAAATTAAAAAAATTAAAACCTGGCTCATCCCTGTAATCTCAGCATGTTGGAAAGCCAAGGTGGGAGGGTCAGCTGGGCCCAGGAGTTTGAGATCAGCCTGGACAATGTGATGAGAACCTGTCTCTAAATTAAAAAAGAAAAAATGAGTCAGGCATGGTGGCACACATCTGTAGTCCCAGCTACTCAGAAGATTGAGGCAGGATCACTTGAGCTTGAGAGGTTGAGGCTGCAGTGAGCTATGATCATGCCACTGCACTTCAGCTGGGTGACAGGGTGACACCCCATCTCAAAAAAATAAAAATAAAAACTGTACTGCAGTAGGAAGCCAGAATTTCCACAGAACTTCTATAACCATGGGGGTGACCATTAATTCTAATCATAAGATTTCTAAAAGATTCTTTGAATAATAACCCAATCTTAATTGTGTCATAACACTTATACAGTATTAGTTATTTTTTTTTTCATGCTTATGACTACATGTTTACCTACAAGCAGGAATCCATCAATTGTTGAACCTTCAATTATGTGTCTGCTACTGCTTATCCCAGATAAATAATAAAAATAGCTAGCATTGCTATGGTGCTTCCTGTGTGTCATGCAACATACTAAGCACTTCATGTGTATTCACTTATTTAATCTACACAGCAGCCCTATGGGATAGACACTCTTGTTATCCTAATTTTACAGATGAGAAACTGATTCACAGAGAATTAAGCAACATGTGGAGAATCTCCACTGTTAAATCACTGCTGTGGTTTGAATGAGTTGTTTGTCCCCACCAAAACCCATGTTGAAATCTGATCCCCACTGTGGTGGTACTGGGAGGTGGAGCCCAGTAAGAGGTGTTTGGGTCCTGGGGGCAGATTTCTCATGAATGGCTTGGTTTCACTCCCACTGTAGTGAATAAATTATTCCTTCTCCGGTAAGACAGAATTAGTTCTCCCAGGAGTGAATTCATTCCCATGAGAGCAGTTGTAATAGAAAGATTCTTCCTCCTTTGGGTCTTCCCATGTATCTGCTTCCCCTTTGACCTTCTCTGCCATGTCATGATGCAGTGTGAAAGCCCTTACCAGAAACCAGGCTATACCCTTGGACTTCTCAGACTGCAGAACCATGAGCTAAATAAACCTCTTCTCTTTATAAATGACTCAGTCTCAAGTATTCTGTTATAGCAACACTAAATAGACTAAGACAGTCACCAAGCCATGATTCAGGCAGTCTGGTTTCAGATTTTGTGTTCTTAACAGCTACACTGTGAGACCCCTTGCACTGGTTTTTAAAGAGTTTGTGATAGTCTAGTGATTGTAGCCACACATGTGTGAATCACTTACTTTGAGGATAGTGTCTATCTCTTGTGGTTGAGAATTCACTACCAAGGTATATCCCATATGTCACTTCTTCCCACAACCTACCAAAGACATTTACCTTAGTGAGGATTCTAGACTGATCTATCCTAAGGAAGACTTTTTGACTGCCTGAGCCACCTTCTCAAAATGGCTTGAAATGCTACTAGAAGTTTCTCTATCTAGACTGATTCCTCACTACATTTTCCCCAAAGAATCCATCTTTTCTGGTAGGAAGTTTAATAGTGCCACAATCAGTGAAAGCTCATGTGGCCTAACATGTAACTGCAGGTGGGTTTTGAGATGCTTCTGAATAATGCCTCTGTTGACATTCCCTGAACCATGACCCCTCTCTACATATACAGCACTGGCCCTGGCACTTCCACTACAATGGCAGAAGCTCATCCCACTTCAAAACCAAATTTCAAAGAGCAGTGTGCAAAATATATATTTCTTTGTCTTCAGTTTCTATTCATGGTTTATGTTCAATTCCTGTACCTGTGCACAGCAGCAATTAAGAGAAGAAGCCAATCTAGCATAATACTTTTCCTCCACTAAAATATTTGACTCTTTTCCTGCTTGTTATTGTAAACTCAACCCAAATTTCATGCTAAATTCATTTTTGTTTGAACAAAAATTCCACTAGCCAAACCAAATCATTGAAATGTTGACAGTATTGGATACCCATATCATTAGCGGACATGTCTCCGGCTCTAACTCTGAGTGATTAGAAGCTGCTAACTCTTGCTCCCATTCGTCAAGAATCATGTATAAGACAACTATTGTATTCTAGGCAGTGAGCTGACTGGTGGACAAAGAGAAATAGCTTTAACCTGGCCCTTGTTTGGAGGGGGCTTATAGTTTGTGAAAAGAAGCAGACAAGTTATCCCTCCAAAATGAAGTTATACTGATTGAGGGAATGGTAGAAACATGTACATGCTGCAGAGGAACAGAGAGGAGAGAGGGGCATAAATGGAAGGAGTGGCTCATTATAAATGGGAAGTGGGAACAAGAGAAGACGGCTTCCAGTGGGTGATGTTGAGCTAACGCGTAAGAGATGAGTACCCATGGAATCGTACTGATGCATTACATGGAGCTCTTTCCAATGGAAGGGTCTTGATCCACTGCCAAGTCTCTATCCCTTGGAAGTATGTCATAAGAAAATGCTTATTAACACGACAGTGTCAGTTTGGAATGGATCTTTTTTTATTTATTTTAAACTTAGAGTAGGGTCAAAGTTTCTCCAATAATAATTTTACTCCCATTCTTTTGCATATTGCTGGCTTTATTAAGTAAGAAAAGAAGGCGGGGGGACTTGTAACTACCCTGCCAGGATTTGTGTATTTCACCGTACTCTCACGGTCCTATGTCCTTCACATAAATGACATCCTCCATGAAGGCTGTAGTGGGAAAAAAACAACATGACAAACTGCTGCTATCATACATACTATCCTGTCATTATTTTCATAAGTATTTAGATGGACATAGATATACCTTCTTGCTACTTCATGTGAAATAACAAGAGCTGATATTAATAACAAAGGTACATGGTAAAATAAACATAACTTTTAGACATGTTTGTCTCCTCACTGGAATAGCAGCAGTTCATTATCTGTTGATTTTTTAAATGTAATTGCCAAGTTCTACGCTTGATTCTGTCTACCCCCAAAAAGGAAGTGAATACTCGGTGTCTGAGGTCTCCAGCAGTGGAAATTATAACCTGCCAGGAACCTGCCATCTTGCCCGAAATACATATTCTCAAGTGAACAGGCCCTCCTTCCTCTGAGATCACTGCTGATGGCAGATTTCCAAAAGGAAAAAAGAAAAAAAAAAAAAAAGACCAGCTAAAAATAGGTAGTTTTAGGAAAATGCTGTGGCTAATCAGATAACTGCTATCTGAAACATGCAGATATCAAAACATGTAAAAAGGCAGAAACACAGTCACTCATAAGAGAAAGAATAATGACTTAATGACTTAATACATGTTCTAGTTTTTGTTTGTTTTTAGTTTGGTTTGGTTTGGTTTGAGATAGAGTCTCCCTCTGTTGCTCAAGCTGGAGTGCAGTGGCACTACCTAGTTATTAAAAAGTAGAACTTCAGCCAGGCGCAGTGGCTCATGCCTGTAATCGCAGCACTTTGGTAGGCCGAGGCAGGCAGATTGTGAGGTCAG
This sequence comes from Cheracebus regulus, assembly GCA_963574635.1. Taxonomy (NCBI): domain Eukaryota; kingdom Metazoa; phylum Chordata; class Mammalia; order Primates; family Pitheciidae; genus Cheracebus; species Cheracebus regulus. The sequence continues at coordinate 104,135 of CAUYQU010035972.1, forward strand.
GAGATCAAGACCATCCTAGCTAACATGGTGAAACCCTGTCTCTACTAAAAGTACAAAAATTAGCTGGGCATGGTGGTGTGCATGTGTAGTCTTAGCTACCTGGAAGGCTGAGGCAGGAGAATCGCTTGAACCCGGGAGGCGGAGGTTGCAGTGAGCCGAGATTGCGCCACTGCACTCCAGCCTGGGCAACAGAGTAAGACTCCATCTCAAAAAAAAAGCAGAACTTCAAAATCATCTATACTGGGCATCCAGTTATAGATTCTTACGATATTTTATGCTTAATGATTTTAGATGTGACTGACCACAGTTTTGAAAAACATTATGTGTAATTGATTTTTCCAGATGATCCGAGATAAAGTCATTAGACGTTTATCTAGAAGACTAGACATAGACTTCTAGACATTTATCCTGTGTATTCCAGATGGAAAAATACAGATGTCTACTCTTTCAAATATATTTGAAGTGTTTTATTTGTAGTTTTTCACATTTTTTATATTATTAATGGATACTGTCTTGTTCATTGAGAAGAGCAAAATATGTGGCATGTCAATAAGACTTGTCTACCATCTGTAACAGTTATCGCAAATCTTGGTGTCTGCTCAGCTCATCACTTTTTTTTTTTTTTTTTGAGACGGAGTCTCGCTCTGTCACCTGGGCTGAGCGCAGTGGCACAATCTCGGTTCACCGCAACCTCCGCCTCCCAGGTTCAAGTGATTCTCCTGCCTCAGGCTCCCAGGTAGCTGGGATTACAGGCACGTTCCCTGACACTCAGCTAATTTTTGTATTTTTAGTAGAGACGGGGTTTCACCATGTTGGCCAGGCTGGTCACAAACTCCTGACCTCAGGTGATCTGCCCTCCTCGGCCTCCCAAAGTGCTGTGATTACAGGTGTAAGCCACTGCACCCGGCCTCACACTTTTAATTTATCCTATTTATCCTGTTTAAATATTTTGAAAGGTATAAATATAATTTAAAAAAGTAATTGGATAAGCACTCCGTGTCTAAAATTGTATTTCACATCAGAATAAAATATATACAAAAGCAGCATGTTTTAACAGGAAACATGTCATCAAGAAAAATTGGAAATGGGAGGCATTTAGGCCTTTCATTTCTGGCAATAAAGCACACTAGATAGTCTAAAAATTTCTCATTACACCCACCTAAAAGTGATATGTGTCAGAAATAACACCTCTAGCACTCACTAGCCTTATGCTTCTAGGTAAGGCAGAGTTTCTTATGTAAGACCAGTGATTCTTCCAGGAACAACTAGAAAAGCTAGATTAAACATACATATTATCTGCTTACAGACCTGATATAGTTTCTAAAGCAAGAAGGAAAAATGGTAATAAAATTTCAGAGAGAAGAGCCATGAAGTGTCCAACCTTCTACGGAAGAGTTCAACCTTCTGCAGCCACTTTTCTCAAAGGAAATTGATTAATCCTAAGTATGAGCTCTTAAGAGGCTAAAAGTCCAGGCTTTTTCTGAGTAGAGCACTGCTTCTGATGTGAAGAGAAACCAGTAGACTCCCTGGAAGTTTTATGCAGCTGGAGTGACACAATTGAAGGGCCCCAAACATGAACTGTTTTCTCTTCAAGACAGCTGGAAAGGATGCAGAAATAAACAGCTCCACTGAAAACTAGACCTAAGCTTTTGGCAGCCTTAATGATAAGACAAAGATTAGAGTTCATGACCTGCCAGAGACAGGAACCCACAGTGTACACGTCAGGTCCTCAGTGGAAAGCCCTAGAGCATTAGTGTAAGAAGAGAGGTGAACCACAGAGAGCTACGCCAAAACTGCAACCCAGAGTAGTGTCTCCTCAGTCTCTTACTGAGCAAAAGCAAAAGCTCAGTACCCCCGACTCTAACTGCTCAGCAGGGGGAAGGGTGAAGTTTCCCTGGAGGAAAGTAGCATCAGCTGGGCGTCTCCTATATTTGATGGACAATGTCCAGATTTCAGTTAAAAATTACAAGGCCTGCCAGTGAAAAGGATTACACGGAGTCTGTTGAATCCTGGAGGGAATGAAATATATAGCAGAAGCAGACTCATAGTAGAGAAGAACTCTAAAATAACTAATATATGTTCAAGAAAAATAGAGGAAAACAAACGATGAGATTATTACCAGAGAACCTAAACCTAAAGAAGAAAATTAAATGAAATGGTAAAATGAAAAGGACAATCTCTGAAATTAGGACTCAACAGGTGGGTTCAAGACTAGACAATACACAGTGCAACAAAGGACTGGTGAACTGACGGTCAGTAGGAAGCATTCAGGTTTTAAAGCACAAAGGAAAAAAATGGAAAAAAAAGAGCACAGATACCCCTAGTATATATTGCAACTGTGCAACACATAATAATACTTAAAGCTCTTTGAAAATGGGGGAGAATAAATATTTGAAGACAGAACCAAAAAGAATTTTCCAAAACTGATATATAACATTATCTCACAGATTTAAGAAGCTCTGCACAAAGAAAATCACACACACATCAAGATAAAGCTCTTGAAAACGAAAAATGAAAAGAAAATCCTAAAAGTAGCAGAGTGGGCATAGAGCATCGGGGGAAACGTTACCTTCAAAGGCATAACAATAAGATGTTTTGTCGACGTTTTAGCAGAAATGTGGAGCTAGAAGACAATTGAATATCTTTATAAAAGCTAGAACTCTACAGCTAGTGACAATAATCTTCTGAAATGAAGGTGAACTAAAAATGTTTTCAGAAGATCTAAATCACAGCACTAATTTAATAAGTCTAGCTCCAGTGCAGTTAGTTAGTTGAAGAATGGCCCTCCACAATGTCCATGCCCTAATCACTGGAACCTGTGAATACATTCTATTACATTGGAAAAGGGACCTTTTTTTTTTTTGAGATGGAGTCTTGCTCTGTCGCCCAGGCTGGAATGCAGTGGCATGATCTCAGCTCACTGCAATCTCTACCTTCCAGGTTCAAGAGATTCTCTTGCCTCAGCCTCCCAAGTAGCTAAGAGTACAGGCACACACCACCACATCCAGTTAATTTTTGTGCTTTTAGTAGAGATGGGGTTTCATCATGTTGGCGAGGCTGGTCTCGAACTCCTGATCTCAAGTGATCCACCTGCCTGGGCCTCCCATAGTGCTGGGATTACGGGGATGAGCCCAGCCAAAAAGGAGACTTTGAAGATGTAATTAATGTTACTAATCAACTGACCTTAAAATAGGGAGATTATCTTGAATTATCTGGATGGACTCAATGTAATCACATGAGCTTTCAGAAGCAGAGTCTTCTTCTAGCTGAAGGCAGAAGGGGAAGCTGGACAGATTTCACGGGTGACAAGGATCTAATGTATTATTGCTGACTCTAAGACATAAAAGCCCATCTGCAAGAACCAGGAGGCCTCTCGGAGCGTACGGATAGTCCCAGCTGGCAGGTGTTTAAAGCATAAAACCATCATCCTCTGACTGAGGGCTGGGGTGCCACACGTGCACAGGAGGCTCTTAACACAATGAGGCTGGGAGGTGGAAGAGAAGGAGAAAGGCCCAGGCGGGCGGGGAGCATGCGGCCGCCTCTGAACATTCTAAGACAGAACTCCAGGGAATCAAGCAAGTCTAAATTAGAATCTGCATTTACAGGCGATCATAACAGTGTATTTGTTAAAATAAAAGGATAGACCACTGGGATGAAGACAGTGTGGTACCAGACACGTAGATCAATGATTACAAAAAAAGTTGAGCGCCCAGAAACAGGTGTGTACACTTAGGGTCAACTGATTGGCAATAAAGGTGCCAACAAAATGCAGTGAGAAAGAAGGTATTTTTAACAAATAGTGTTGGGAAATTGAATATTTACAAGCAAAAATACCTCACACCACACACAAAAGTTAACTCAAAATTTATCACAGACCTAAATGTGAGAGCTAACACTAAAAATCTTAGACGAAATAGGAATAAATCTTCATGATCCTGGGTCAGGCAATGATTTCTTAGATATAATACCAGAAATACATGCAACAAGAGAAAAATGACAGCTTAGACTTAATCCAAATTAAAAGCTTTTGTATGTCAAAAGATACCATCAAGAAAGTAAAAATAAACTCAAATATTGGGAGAAGATATTTGCAAATCATGTATGTGATACCAAACTTGTATCCAGAATGTATAAAGACCTCTTAAAACTCAATGGTTAAAAGATAAGTAGCTAAATTATGGCCGGGTGTGGTGGCTTACACCTGTAATCCCAGCAATTTGGGAGGCCGAGGCAGACAGATCGCTTGGGCTCAAGAGTTCATACCAGCCTGGGCAACATACTGAACCCCCCAACTCCACTAAAAATACGAAAATTAGCCAGTCGTGGTGGTGTGCACTTGTAGTCCCAGCTACTCGGGAAGCTGAGGCACAAGAATGTCTTGAACCTGGGAGGCAGAGATGGCAGCAAGCCAAGATCATGCCACTGCACTCAGCCTGGGTGACAGAATGAGACTTCCTCTCATAAAAAAAGATAAGTAGCTCAATGAAAAATTGGCATAAGCCAAAACAGACATTTTACTGAAGAGGAGAACAGATACCAAACAACCACATGATAAGAAGTTCAATATCACAGCCATCAAGGAAATGCAAATTAAAATCACAATAAGTTTTTATATCATTATATTATCTATGCAAATGGCTGTAATAAAAAAATAGTGAACGCATCAAATGCTGGCAAGGGTGCAGAGAAATAGATTACTCATACATTGCTGGTGGAAATTTAAAATGGTAGGGCTACTGTAAGAAAGTTTGACAATTTCTTATGAAAGTAAACATGCAATTACTCTATGACTGAACAGTTGCACTCTTGGGCATTTATCTCAGAGAAATAAAAACTCTACACAAAAACCTGCATAGGACTGTTCATAGAAGCTTCATTCACAATTGTCAAAACCTGGAAACAGTTCAGATGTCCTTCCAACTCAGATTCCCTTCAGCGGGTGGATGGTTAAACAAACCATAGAACATTCTACCATGAAATACTTGGCAATAAAAAGATACAGAGTATTGATACATGAACATCTTGGATGAATTTCCAAGGAATTATGCTAACAGAAAAAAAAAAGCCAATCTCAGATTACATACTCTATTATTGCATTTATATGACATTCTTGACAAAATTATAGAAATGGAAAGCAGACGTGTGGTTGCCAGAGACTGGGAACGGCGGAGTGGGAGGAGGTGGAATGGAATGGAGCCAGGTGGGGAAGGTAGATGGTGTGGTTATAACAGTCAACAGGAGGGACCCTTGTGGAGACGAACCTGTTCTGAAGGTTGTGGTAACAGATACACAAACCTATATCAGTGATAAAAACAAAAAGGAATAGAACTCAGTCGGGCACAGTAGCTCGCCCCTGTAATCCAGCACTTTGGGAGGCCGACATGGGCAAACCACCTGAGGTCAGGAGTTTGAGACCAGCCCGGCCAACCATGGCCAACATGGTGAAACCCCATCTCTACTAAAAATACAAAAATTAGCCAGGCTGGTGGCATCTCTACTTGGAAGGCTGAGGCAGGAACCTCTTGAACCCAAGAAGCAGAGGTTACAGTGAGCTGAGATCATGCCACCGCACTCTAGCCTGGGTAACAGAAGGAGACTCCATCTCAAAAAGAAAAAAAAAATGCACAGAACTAAGTAGACAGGTTGCACACACACACACAAAATTGTACAAATAAATCAGGAGAAACAAGAGTAAGCCTGGTAGATTGATTCGTTGTTAGGATCTTGGCTATCATATGATAAAATATGTCGTCATTGGAAGAAATTGGGCAAGGAATCTCTCTGAATTATTTCTTACACCTGCATGGACTTACAATTACCTTTAATAAATTGATGCAAAAGATCTAAATAAACATTTTCCCCAAGATATACACATGGCCAAAAGCACATGAAAAGATGTTGCATATCATCTGTCGCTACGGAAATGCACACTCACAAAATCACAATGAGATGCCAGTGTCTACCTGGTAGAATAGTTATAATTTTTTTAAAAGGCAAGCAATAATAACTGTTGGCAAAGATGTGGAGAAATTGGAATCTCCCACATCGTTTTTAGAAATGGAGAGTAGTACAACCACTCTGGAACACAGGTTAGTAGTTTCTCAAAAAGTGAAACACAGACTTCATGTGTGATCCAGCAATCCCACTTCTGTTAATAGCTAGCTCCCCAAAAGAAATGATATGAAATGAAAACATATGTCCATGCAAAGACTTCTAAACAGTTTGGCCGGGTGTGGTGGCTCACTCCTGTAATCCCAGCACTTTGGGAGGCCGAGGCGGGTGGATCATCTGAGGTCAGGAATTTGAGATCAGCCTGGCCAACACAGTGAAACCCTGTCTCTACTAAAAAATATTAAAAATTAGCGAGGTGAAGTGGCATCTGCCTGTAATCCCATCTACTTGGGAAGCTTTGAACCTAGGAGAATCCTTTGAACCTAGGAGGCGGAGGTTGCAGTGAGCCGAGATTATGCCACTGCACTGCAGCCTGAGAGACAGAATGGGACTCCGTTTCGAAGAAAGAAAAAAACAAGGTCTATTCACATCAGCCAAAAAGTGGCAACAATCTACATATCCATGAACTGGTAAATGGAAAACAAAATGTTTATGCATATAATGGAATTCTACTTGACAATAAAGAAGAATTAAGTACTAAAACACACTAAAAAGTGGAAGAACCTCACGCTCAGTGAAGCAAGCCAGACACAAATGACCACATATTTTATAATCCCATTTATATGAAATATACAGAAAAGGCAAATTTGTAGAAACAGAGAACAGATTAGTGGTTGCCTATAGCTGGGCATGAAAACTGGGGATGACTGCTAATGAGCAAGAGGTTTCTTTGTAGGATCATGGAAATATTCTGAAATCAGATGGTGGTAATGACTCTACAACTCTGTAAATATACTAAAATTCTTTGAATTGTATACTTGAAAGAGATGTATGTTATGCTATGTAGATTATATCTCAATAAAACTGATAAAAATAAAAATGAAGCGAAATTAAGATAAAGTATGTTTGCAGAACATATTGTAATAGTTGATTGGTTTGCTTTCAAACTGTTGAGTATCTGGACATGTGGCATGTAGGTCTCCATTTGTGCTGGGGACAGCCTGTCTGCCATTGTTACTAATAGGACCACAGAGAGAGAACTGAGGAACTAAGGCCTGAGAAGGGGTTGATGGGCTTGAGGGCCATACCAAGCAGAGTGAGGAAAACACACAGAAGTTCAGAAAAGTTCTAATTATCTTGCTGTAGATCGTAGTGTTTTACTACTGCAAGATGCTTAGGATTGTCTTTTATTCATATCTGCTAATCAGCTGGAAGTATAGACTCTAGGCCAGGTGTGGTGGCTCACGCCTGTAATTCCAGCACATAGGGAGGCCGAGGTGGGTGGATCACCTGAGGTCAGGAGTTCGAGACCAGCCTGGACAACATGGTGAAACTCCGTCTCTACTAAAAATACAAAAATTAGCTGGGCGTGGTGGTGGATGCCTGTAATCTCAGCTACTCGGGAGACTGAGGCAGGAGAATCACTTGAACCCGGGAGGTGGAGGTTGCAGTGAACCAAGATCGCATCATCATCGCACTCCAGCCTGGACGGCTGAGCAAGACTCAATCACCAAAAAAAAAAAAAAAAAAGAAAGTATAGACTCTAAGCTGAGAACATATGACAATTAATTTACTTCCATATTGTTCCAATGGTTTTCTTGAATCCTCTCCTAAGCCCAGTGCTATGATTTTAACATGTTCCCTCCAAAATTCAGGTGTTGAAACTTGATGTCCAATGTGATGGTATTAAGACGTAGAGACTTAGAGGTTATTTAAGAAGTAAATTACCCAGTTTGTGATATTTTGTTGCAGCAGCACTAAACAAAGATTTCCAGACTTCCGCTTACCTTTTCAGTTACGATGCAGACAACAGTGGCACGCTAGCCACAGCTGGGACTGATGCTTTCTCTTAGAGTTGAATTTCTTTGTCGGTGCGCTGTTCTCCTCCTAACGCCTAGAGCTCAGCCATAGCGTTTTATGGTCCATTTTATAAACCATTGACCTTTTCATGTCTTTCCAAATCAATTCCATGGATAAGACTAAAAAACAATATATTGAAAGTAAAACCAAAGTTGGTCGCAATTTTGATATAATTCAGCATCTTATGGCCAAAAACTTGAGAACACAAGCAATTATATACAGTTTTCTAATATCTCTACTAACCTAACAAGATGATACAAGTTGGGGAAGGGATTACAGCTAAACAAAAGCCATTTTGTGGTTCCGAATATGATCGGACCAGCTCAAGCATTATATTCCCAGAAAGGAAATGTTTTGTAATGCCTTAATGAAGAGGTAAGTGCTCTTTCATGAATCTCTGCTTGGTGGCCCAAGGATCTGAGGGATTACCACCTGGATTTGATGAGTCAGACTCTAAATATTACAATGTTCCCGCCAGCCACATCTGTTGCTCAGATCTCCCCTTTTGTGGCACCCTGGCTAGAGACTCAAACACAATTTGGGAAGCTCAGATCCCAGGCTCAGATCTCCCCTGCCAGTTCTTTTCTTTATTTCTTTTTTTTTTTTTTTTTTTTGAGTTGGAATCTCACTCTGTCGCCCAGGCTGGAGTGCAGTGGTACGATCTTGGCTCACTGCAACCTCTATCTCCCGAATTCAAGTGAGTCTCCTGCCTCAGCCTCCTAAGTAGCTGGGATTACAGGCAGGTGCCACCACGCCCAGCTAATTTTTGTGTTTTTTAGTAGAGATGGGGTTTCACTATATTGGTCAGGCTGGTCTCGAACTCCTGACCTCTGGTGATCCACCGGCCTAGGATTCCCAAAGTGCTGGAATTACAGGCATGAGCCTCCGCACCCGGCCTGCCAGTCTTTTTCTTAGGGGATCATCCTATGCACGGGAAGCTGCCATTGCCCTAAAAAGAAAGAGAAATCTGCCAATGTCTGTGGTGCGGGAAGAAGCCATCAGAGGCTGGTGTCACTGACTCTGTGGGTAAGCTGCCTGCCTGAATTTTCTTTAGTTCCCCTCCAGATCCCTTCTCCCCGCCTTTCTTTGCTGCTCTCCATCAGGAGGCAAGCTGCCACAGGATGCACCAACAGGCTCTCTTACCCTCTGACTTCCAGCTGGACCTAGCTGATGGGAGAAGTTGGCAGAAGCTGGGAGGCCGGGAGGAGAGAAAATGGGGTAGTTTTCCTCACTCTTCCTAGGCAGGCCTCAGCGTGGGCAGTAGTGGGGTTCCTCTCGCCAGGGCTGGGCTGCTCTCCAGGGACCTTTGCTATACTGCTTGGTCTTGCTGGGTTAGGAGCCACTCTTCCTGTGCTCCTTCAGGCCTAGGAGATGGTACAGGAGTGTCAGCTGTGGCCTCCCCAGCTGCAACTTCACTGCCCCTCATTAGTTTCTCTTAGTCCGGCTTCTCCTTTGTAAATATCCCTTCATGAAACCTGCTTCCATCACCCCTTGGGCGAGTGCCTTCTGTTTCCTGCCAGGCTCCAAGCAGTTACTGGGAGCAACCATTGGTGAGCAAACTTGCGAAGCACTGGGAAAGGGTTTAACATTTCATTTTATTTTATTTTATCCTGCTCTCAATTTTTTTTAATATTTAAAAATGAGCAAGTGTTACTTTGGTGATGAAACACACACTCAAACGTATATACACACTCAAAAAAAAAAAAAAGCAAAACTAACCTAAAAGTTAATAAATATTACACATAATAGAATGCACATAGGATATGTACCTATTTCTTTCACTATGAGGAGTTCAGACAAAGAGCAGGTGTGTTTTACATGACAAAGGTTTCGCTGTAAGAGTATGTGCTTGTGTCGTATTAATAAAAATCTTCTATTAAGTCTCTATAAATGAAATTCATCACCAAGTATGAACTCATGAACAAAAAGAAAATTTTAAAGTAGAGATTAGAAAACAAAAAATTTAAGATTGCATTAAAATTATACAATATTAGCCTGGGGATGGTGGCTCATGCCTGTAATCCCAGCACTATGGGAGGTCGAGGCGGACAGATCACTTGAGGCCAGGAGTTCAAGACCAGCCTGGCCAACATGGTGAACCTTCACCTCTACTAAAAATATAAAACTTAGCCAGGCGTGGTGGCACATGTCTGTGATCCCAGCTACTCAGAAGGCTGAGTCAGAAGAATGGCTTCAACCAAGGAGGCGGAGGTTGCAGTGAGGCAAGATCGCACCACTGCATTCCAGCCTGGGTGACAAAGTGAGACTCCATCTCAGAAAAAAAATAAAGGGAAAAAAAGATAACACACTGTAAGACCATGGTAATCCCAGCACTTTGGGAGGCCCACATGGGCAGATCATTTGAGGTCAGGAGTTCGAGACAAGCTTGGCCAACATGGTGAAACCCTGTCTCTGCTAAAAATACAAAAATTAGCTGGATGCAGTGGTGGGCACCTGTAATCCCAGTTACTTGGGAGGCTGAGGCAGGAGAATCACTTAAACCCAGGAGACCAAGGCTGCAGTGTGCCAAGATCGCACCACGGCACTCCAGCCTGGACACCAGAATGAGATTTCATCTCAAAAAAAAAAAAAAAAAAATATATATATATATATATATATTTTTTTTTTTTAAATATATATTTTTAAGAATATATTTTATTTTAATAATATATATATTTATTTTATTCAGTTAGTATTTGTATGAGCCAGGCACTCTCTTGGCCCTTGACAGATATTAACTCATCATTTTCAGAGCAGCCTTGCCAGGGAGTCGGTAACGTTGTAGATTTCCTTGAGATGAGGAAACTGAGGCTCAGCAAGGGCAAGTTGTTTGCCCAAGGCCACCGAGCTTGTAGAAGGAGGCACCTGAATCCAAACCAAGGTGTGCAGACTCCATAGTCTGTGCTCCTGACTGCTGCCTCTCATGACACTGGGAAAGGTGGACGCTGGCTGCAAGATTTAGGAAATGCCTGAGCAAAATGCTGCTGGAGTTAGCCACATAAGTGACTTATGGCGTCTACTCATAAGCCATTAGTCATTCTCTTCCCTTCCCCAGTCCAGATCTTCTGGGGGTAAATACTGAATGTCTTCTTCCTTTTGAAAAGAGCAGTGGGACAGTTGGCAAACTCTTACATCCTGGAAGAAATAACGTCATCTATTGTAGATTTCCATTCATATGGTGAGTAACTATGGGGCTCTGCTGCCATCATGACCTCATCACCTCCCCAAAGCCCCACCTCCAAATATTATTGGAGGACCCAGACATTTGTTCTCTTACATGTACTGTCCTGGAAAGAACGCTGAAGGTGGAGTCAGAATAGCTAAGTCTGGGTCCTGGCTCTAGCACTTAAAAGCTGGTTGGAAAAGTCACCAGAGTCAGGGATAAAGATGTCTGGCTGGATACATCTTCCCCAAACTTCAGGAAAGAAGAGGATGATATGCTCCTTTATCAGTCAGGGGAGCCAGGTTTTTGTTGTTGTTGTTATTGCTGTTGTTTGTTGAATTTAAACGGGAGTCTTCCATTATCCCTCACCAAACAAATGTTTAGTGAGTGTCCAGCTAGGCTGGAAAAAGGAATTTACAGTGTAGATGGGAGAGAGAGACCTATGTACCTGAAATAAAAGCCAAAATTTAAAATAATGATATGGTCTTAATTGTGTGGAAGAGGGTATTGTTGCTTTGCGGTTTTTTGTTTGTTTCGTTTTTGAGATAGAGTCTCACTCTGTCACCAGGCTGGAGTGCAGTGGCACAATCTCAGCTCACTGCAGCCTCAATCTCCTGGCCTAAGTGACCTTCCCACCTCAGCTTCCCAAGTAGCTGGGACCACAGGGTTCCACCACCACCCCTGGCTAATTTTTAATTTTTTTTTTTGAGATGGAGTTTCACTCTTGTTGAACATCCTGGAGTGCAATGACATGATCTCAGCTCACTGCAACCTCCGTCTCCCAGGTTCAAGTGATTCTCCAGCCTCAGCCTTCCTGAGTAGCTGGGATTACAGGCATGCACCACCATGCCCAGCTAATTTGTTTTGTATTTTTAGTAGAGATGGGGTTTCTCCATGTTAGTCAGGCTGGTCTCGAACTCCTGACCTCAGGTGATCCACCTGCCTCAGCCTCCCAAAGTGCTGGGTTTACAGGCATGAGCCACCATGCCTGGACAATTTTTAAATTTTTTTTTTGTAGAGACAGTGTCTCACTGTGTTGCCCAGGCTGGTTTCAAACCTCTGGGCTTGAGTGATCCTCCTGCCTTAGCCTCCCAAAGTGCGGGAATTACAGGTGTGAGCCACTGCACCCAGCCCAGTATCATTAAAATCTCAGAATAAAAGAAGAGTGAGGACTAAAATAGCCAGAACAAAAAACATTTGCTGGGTGCTGTGGTCTGAATGTTTGTGTCCCCCAGAATTCACATGTTGAAATCCTAGCTTCCGGTGCAATAGTATTTGGAGGTGGGGCTTTGGGAGCTGATTAGATCATGAGGGCAGAACCCCTTATAAACAGGGTTAATGACCTTATAAAAGAGACTCTAGAGAAACCCCTCACTCTGTCCACCATGTGAGGACACCATGAGAAGGCTCTCTGAACTATGAACCAGGAAGAGGGGCCTCACCAGATACTGAATGTGCCAGCCCCTTGCTCTTGGACTTCCCAGCCTCCAGAACTGTGAGAAGGAAATGTCTGTTGCTCCTGTCTGGGATTCTGCTGTAGCAGCCTGAACGAACAAAGACATTGGATCCTGAGCGATATGAATAGCAGTATGGAAATGGCAAGGTATTTTGCAAGAAGGAAAAATACAGGAAGTAGTAACAATTTGCAGCTGGGTTGATGAGGCGATGAGCTCATAGTATTAGAGCTCGAGCTCCCTGCACGGCATCGTTATGACCTGTACAACCACCTACCCACACACAAGCCCCTGGCAAGGTACAGGCCTTAGCTAATGTGTTCTGAACTGTGACTCAAGCCCAGGAATGACATTGGTGCCATACTACAGGAGGTCTTGGAAGCCAGGTAGAGGAATCTGGACCTGATTCTTGAGCAAATGGATAAATAAATGCATTGACTGAGGACAGATGATGTTCTATGACTACAAAATGGTCTTTAGGGGTGACTCCCAAACAGACCAGGGACAGGAGAGTGTCAGGCACGTGTCATTATAAAAGGAACTGGCTCTGAAGAGAGCTCCTATGGATTATATACAAGTGGAAGGGTGCAATAAATCCACCCTCGACAGTGGCCGCAATAGCCAACACAAAAATTGCTGTACACGTTCACTGTGAAATCCTCAAGCCAGTATTTTTCCTACCAGAATGGGCAGAAACAAATTGTTATCCATGTTCTGAGAATTACTGAAATGTTCATCTAATAGGGTGCTTCCCTTGGAGGGAAGAACTGATTATTTAAAACATATAAATCTTCATGTATTATAGAAATAATCTACATTTTCTGATCATTTTGGTGCTGAGATTATTGACTTCAATATAGTTGTACACCAGTTCACTTGCCTTTACTGAGATCATTATAATAATAACCTTATATAGAACTTAAATCAATTTATTTAATGTTTTCTGACCTTGCCATCTAATTTATTTTATTTTATTTTATTTTTAGAGACAGGGTCTGGCTCTGTTGCCCAGGCTGGAGTGCCATCGTGTGATCACTGCTCACTGAAGACTGAGACTCCTGGGCTCAGGTGATCCTCCCACTCAGTCTCCTGAGTCCCTGGGATGACAGGTGTAAGCCACCATGCCCACACTACAATTTTTGTATCATTTACAATACAGAGAAAATGTTCCCCCTAGAAACCGCTTTTTCTAACATTTCCCAATCAACACATTCGCAAAACCACCATTAGGTCCTGTGACTGAGTCTAAGATAGCACCAGATTCCTATTCCATTCCAGAGGCGGCACCCTCACCTCTCCTGATGGAGGAAGCTCTTTCAGCAACTCTCCCCCAGGAGATTTGAACATGAAGCCTGTGAGAGCTCCTTCTCATTATGTTCACATTGCACGGGCACCTTTCTAAAACAAGGCACCTTATCAGTCAGCGACCTTAGTGCAGGTTCATTACATGGCAATTTTGCACTGTGCTCCCTCAAAGCCCATAACCTGAGAGAACACGTGGTAGAGGCTGGTTTACCCTGAGGTGGAACAAGCTCACCTGCCCAAGGATTTCAAAGACATAAAATTACTTAACTGTTGTTTTTGCTTTGTCTAAGGATTCGTGCTTTAATCAGAAGCACTGGAGTAAACCCACTCTGAGGTCAGGTTTCAGCTAAAAGCTTCACTTGAAATCAGTGTAAGTTTGGACCTACTTAATTGAATTTGAATGCCCATTTATGAAATCAGTTTAATTCTGAGGACCTTAGGCTCCTGCTCTGTGCTTGGCTGGAGGGCAGTCTGGGCTCCTCTTTGCTGACCCGATGACCTTGAACCAACCTGTTCCTTCCTTCTGAGTCCCCAGCTGATAGCAACTCTTTTCACAAGTTCCTTCATTTCATTAGTATTTTCCTACCATCTCAATTTCCTTTGTTTTAACAGTTTGCTTTCTGAGTTCAGTTTTTCCTCAGCAAAAATACTTTCTTCCCAACATTCATGAGGAAGTTTTAAGTGTGAATCCAAAGTTAGACCCCAAAAAGGCACAAATTGATCAAATCTAACATCAGAAATATTGGCTGAGTTGTCCTGAATCAAGACAGTTCTTCACATACCACACAGTAACACCACACACGCGTGCATGCACACATCCCTGTTCACAAACACTAGTGTGCAACGCACTTAATGTAAAGCAGATTCAGTCCTCATCATAGGAGTATACAGTCTAGTTAGAAGAGCAAAAATAAAATGCTACATATTTGTAGCAGGACTACATCGCAAGCATGCATTTTTCTTGCGCACTGGGATGTGTACAAAATACAGCTTTATTTTTAACTCAATTGTTTTATCTTCCAAGCCACCATTACACCATCACCATTACATCACAGGGATAGAAATGACATCTCATTCTGCCCCCCTTTTTCTCCCCGAGATGGAGTTCTGTTCTCACCCCCCAGCCTGGAGGGCAATGCCGCAGTCTCGGCTCACTGCAACCTCTGCTTCGCATGTTCAAGAGATTCTTTTGCCTCGGCCTCTCAAGTAGCTGAGATTACAGGCGCACACCACCATGCCCAGCTACTTTTGTATTTTTGGTAGAGACAGGGTTTCACCATATTGGTCAGGCTGGTCTCCAACTCCTGACTTCAGGTCATCCGCCAGCCTCAGCCTCCCAAAGTGCTGGGATAACAGGTGTGAGCCACCGCGCCTGGCCATTCTGCCCTTTGTCCCGGGTTGTACCTAAGTTTTGGGTAGGGTAGAGGCGTCATGCCAAGGTATCCTGAAGTGGAGGGGGGTCCAGCAGGCCATCACTGTCACCTCTCCACACAGATATCAGCTTAAACATGTGTTTCCCTGCCAGGCCCTTGGTCTCTAGTCTACACAGGTCATCACAGAGACAGTTTCCCTTTCAATCCCCTGGAGGCTCTTCTCCTATGACTCGCGGGACCCTTGTGGGCACACAGGAATTATCCTGCTGTTTCAATGGCATGCTGAGGTGCAGGAAACTCTCTGTTACTAAGACCCTACTGACAACCATTTATTCTCGGGGATCTGGTGACTCCCTGGGAGCGCGACTCCTCCCCGCCCTCGGACACACAGACTTGGCTCTGGGCTTGCTGCTGCCGCAAACCCTGATGAGAAAAGCAGACCCTCTCTCCTTTCTGAAACCCACCAACCTCGAGCTCCCCATGCTCCCTGTCATCTGCATTCTACTCCCATTAAGGATAAACTTGATTCTGTACTTTTTAAAAAGAGCGGAGTAGACATCACATTGCAATGCTACTTCTATTCCAGTGAGACATTGAAAAGAGAAATACAATTGCTGTATGTGTAAACTATCTGGAATACTTTTACAATACTCTGGAAATCAAACTTTATACAACTACTTAAACTTTAAAAATATTGGGAGTATCAACTTCATTATCTGCAAGAAGCTAAAGCATTTTCCAAAATATTTTTAAAGGTTATTTGACCAAAAAGTGTGAAGATCAGCTACTCTAGAAACCCAAAGAAATGGTTAATCACAAATGGAACTTAGGGAAGACTTGCATATGAGATGGATCTTGAAAACTGATTCAGACACTGCAGGCTAGACATGATTGGGAAGAGGAGGTCAAGAGAGCTGACTTTCAGAGTCTCAGAGGAATGAAAACACTGGTGCGTTTAGGAATCTCTGAGTAGCTAGTGTCACTGCCGTGTGGATGGTATGCACATGGTCAGGTTTTGTCACACTGATGAGCCTGGACTTGTTCCTTGGGCAGAAGGGAGAAATGACTATATCTTATCAAGATGGATAACCCTGGGCAGACACTGAGAGGACACTGGTTAAAACTTCTAGAAACTTCTAGAAACGTAAACCTCTTCCTTTAGATACTGGAAGAGCCCTGCCCAGGCTGCGCACGGAGCCCTTGCTCATTGGCTGGTCCTGCCCAGCGTGCAGCCACGCCATCCACATCCATCTCCTGTTCCTGCTGTCATCTTCCACCTGCTCTTCACACCCTGCTCACTACACACAGAGCTCAACCAACCATTTGGGGGGAAAAAAATCCGTATTCTCTGTCCCCAGGACGGGGTCATTCCTTCTGCAAAGATTCCCTCAGGCTGCCTTCCAACCTGCTTATGCCTCTGTCTTAACTGCACTGAAGTCTGTTTCCTCTCTTCCTCAACACTTGCCAAAATAGCTCACTTATGTCTCGAAATAAGACAAAAGCCAAAAACAATTAAAATTAAATCAGACCCCACTACGTTTTATTCCACATATATTTAAACCTTAACTACATCAAGTTAAAGTTCAAATCTTTATAATTAAGTTTCTCATTTCTGGTCGCTTTTTTTTTTGAGATGGGGTCTCGCTGTGTTGCCCAGGCTGGAGTGCAGTGGCATGATCTCAGCTCACTGCAGCCTCCATCTCCCAGATTCAAGCAATCCTCTTGCCTCAGCCTCCTCAGTAGCTGGGATTACAGGCATGCACCACCACACCAGGCTAATTTTTGTATTTCTAGTAGAGACAGGGTTTTACCATGTTGGTCAGCCTGGTCTCAAACTATTGGTCTCAAGAGATCCACCTGCCTCAGCCTCACAAAGTGCCGGGATTACAGGTGTGAGCCTCTGTGCCCGGCCTGGTCATTCATTTAACAAATATTTTTTATTACATGTTTACTAGTGGCAGGCATCCAGCTTTATACTGAGGAAAAAAGGGTTGTTAAGACTCAATTTCAGTCACTGAGAGATTCATGGTTCAATGAGGGAAACCAGAGAAGAAACAGGGAATGACAACTAGAATGACACGTGCGACCACAGCAGTGGGCGTTGGGGGTGCCGTGGGGGCTGGGGCTGCAGCCCCAGCCAGGTTGAAAAGAGGGGAAGAAGAGTATTCCAGAAAGAGGAAACGGTAGTGCAGAGGCCTGGAGCAGGGGGAGGCGGCTGGGACACAGGAAGGCACAGGTTGGTCTCCCCAGCCCGCTTGGGAGAGAACGGGAACTGTGGGCTGCTGAGAGACTCACTTCAGTGCTTTCCCTGAGAAGTACTAGAGCTCCCCCTTATATCCAGAGAGCCCCAAATTCACCTGCCCAGCTTTTCCTGCTCCAAACTTCAAAAGAAACTTGGAGTTCAGCATGAGAAGACACTCTGCCTTTAGGTCACCCCACCTGCTATGTCGTCCCTCCTCTCCTTCGATCTTCCCTTTCCCCTTGACACTCAATGCAATGACAATGAAAATAATACACATTATGTGAAAGCAACTCAAACACTCCAAAGTGTGATAGAAGTGTCCAGTGTGAGTCAGCATAATGAATAAGATATCCTGTATAGTGGAAATTGTAAGGTCTCTGTGATCCCAGAAATTTTGGGTCTGGTCCCTTTCCCTGGCTTGTGACCTGAAGCAAATTCTAAACCTCCCTGGAGTCCTTTTGACCAAACACACACACACACACACACACACACACACACACACACACACACACGAACCTATAGACAGATTACACACATCTAGGGAAATGTTTTAAGTTTTTTAATGTAAGTGGTAGGTATCTAGGTGATCAATACATCATTCTTCTGATTTGTGTGAGTGTTTGGAAATTTTTATAATAAAAAATTAGAAAATAGGATTCCCCCCACTCCATCCAGTCTTTGATCTGTGATCTGGAAAGTTCCCTCCATGCAGGGTACCCTTTTG
Organism: Cheracebus regulus; assembly: GCA_963574635.1. Taxonomy (NCBI): domain Eukaryota; kingdom Metazoa; phylum Chordata; class Mammalia; order Primates; family Pitheciidae; genus Cheracebus; species Cheracebus regulus. The sequence goes on from CAUYQU010035972.1 coordinate 122,367, forward strand.
GGTCCTGCACAGTTTCACGCCACCTCTTCCTCCAGTGGCGAATCTTCTCAACCGTGGAGAGCCAGCCCGGGTGCTGTGGCTCATGCCTGTAATCCCAGCACTTCGGGAGGCCAAGGGATCACGAGATCAGGAGATTGAGGCCATCCTGGCTAACACAGTGAAGCCCCGTCTCAACTAAAAATACAAAAAAGTAGCCGGGCGTGGTGGCACGCGCCTGTAGTCCCAGCTACGCGGGAGGCTGCGGCAGGAGAATCGCTTGAACCCAGGAGGTGCAGGTTGCAGTGAGCCGAGATATCGCCACTGCACTCCAGCATGAGTGACAGAGCGAGACTCTGTCTCAAAAAAAAAAAAAAAGAAAAAGAAAAAGAAAACGAAAACGAAAAAGTGGAGAGCTGCGTATCATAGCACCTCCTTAGCTTGGGGGATATTTGATGCTTCTTACCTTTCTAAGAATCATTCACACTTTATCTCCCACTGTGACATAAAGGCTTTCTGCCCTCTTAAGTGGATTTCAAGATGAGCAAATGAGAGAGAAATGGAAGGGCTGTCTTCCCGGGGCCACCGTAAGCAGATCATAGAGGCTGCGTCTGCTCTGTCTACACCCACGTTTGGACAGCATGGTCTCCCTCTTTAAGCCACGTCTCAAATGGCTCTGCTTTCGATCGGGTGCTGTTCTGAGTCGCGTGGCCTCTCCAGGCCAGACTGCTCCTCGGTGAAATGGGGCCTCCGTACCAGCTGGTTATTGGGCCCGCTCTCCCGGGCCACTTACTTAAGTATGTGGATTCCCAGGCCCCACCTCCTGGTGCACATGGTCGAGAACGTGAGAATCCCTGGCCTGGGTGACCTCCAGGACTCCCTCAAGCTGTGATACACCACAAATCGGTGACAAAACAGTGTGGCCTGTGTCGTCAGAGCAGAGCGCCTCTCTCATGCCTTCTCTCTCTCCTGACCCACTGGTGCTCCCTCCCCCCCACCAAGGCTCCCATTTAGGGCCTGGCCTGGATCCTGTCCCCTCCCAGGGACGAGCTCTCCACAACACTGCTGACCTGACTTCGGCGACTGAAGCCGATCAAGAGAGTTCAGAAAGAAGCGGAGTCGAGGCTGATATTCCAAAATCCAGAAGGATTTTCTTGGTCCTCCTTTAACATGAAACAAAATTGCCATGTATCAAGAAAAATAAATCAATATAAACAAACCCAAAATATCTTAGCTCTTTGTCACTGCATTAAAACATACTTTATAAGACCAACTACCTTAACTATGCTTTAAGATATATTTCCTGTTGTTTAGAACACTCCTTTTTTAAACGTGTTTTTGGATGAAAAGCTTTGTAACAGCATATTTCAGTCTAAAAATAGAAATACTTTCCTTTAGGAAGTCACCGCTCCCTTCCCCTCACATATTTGAGGAAATAGTGCAGATCTAACTGCAATCATGCTGAAAAAAAAAAAAAGGAAACCCAACCACAAAACAAATCCCTTTCCAATGTTTCCACGGGAGCGAATAAACAGCCAATGCCAAGACGATGCGAGGTGGGTAGGGGCTTGATTCTCCCCAGTGTCATGCACAACCTTCCGTTTTCTGCCAGTTGAATGTTAAATAAATCTACATACAAATTAACAAAGAGCCCTTTCATTCTTGGGGCATACAAAAACGCAGGATTAAGCCTGAAGTTTTGAGTCCCTTCTACCTTCCATCGGCTGAATGAGCTACAGGAATTCTCTTAATAGGCCTTTGGAATGATCCTTCATGGCAAACCCGACTGTGACCGCCACCGGGCCAGCTTCAGCGGGACCCCTCCGTCCTCCTGACAGCTCCTGTGCCTCAGCTTGTCTGAACGACATGATGATCTGAGGTCAGTACAGAGGTGGGTCCTGGAGGAAGTGCTGACTGCTTTCTCTTTTCTTCTGCACATTTCAAAGAATGGCAAAGCACTTCAGAAAACTATTTCTTTCAGACTTAATGCTGCTTAAACCACAGGTACACATGCTTCGCTGTGTGATTGTTCAAGCCCTTAAGTCAACACAACAAGAATTTACAAGGCGCTGGCTGAATGCACAACACTATTAACAGCCAGAGTGAACGCACACACATAATTTTCATATTGTCTATCAAAGAGTTTTATATCCAATTAGGTAAGTCATTATTAATAATAAGTATTAAACAATTGAAGGACAAGATACTATGAATGCAATAAACTGATAACATCTGCAATATCACCTGAAAGTATCCCATTTAAGTTAAGTGTTTGGGGAAGGCTAATCGATTTTGGCCTTAGTTTTCTCATCTGTCCAATGGGGATAATACATATTCCTATCTCAGAAGGTTCTTATAAGAAATATACATACATGGCCAGGTGCAGTGGCTCATGCCTGTAATCCCAGCACTTTGGGAGGCTGAGGTGGGTGGATCACCGGAGGTTGGGAGTTTTAGACCAGCCTGATCAACATGGAGAAACCTCGTCTACTAAAAATACAAAATTAACCAGGCATGGTGGCTCATGCCAGTAATCCCAGCTACTTGGGAGGCTGAGGCAGGAGAATGGCTTGAACCCAGGAGGTGGAGGTTGCAGTGAGCTGAGATCGTGCCATTGCACACCAGCCTGGGCAACAGGAGCGAAACTCCGTCTCAAAAAAAAAAACAAAAGAAGGAAAAGAAAGAAAGAAAAGAAAAAGAAATACATATACACCCACACATATTTATTCACTTATTTATAGTCCCTTTCCTCACTAGAATACAAACCCCATGACACTAGGAAACACTGCTGCTTTGGTCAACTTAGCCAAGCTGGAACTGCATTTCCAGCATTCTCTTTCCTGCAAGTGGCTGGGTTAGGGTTGACCACAAGAGAATTTTGCCCACTATTTGGGAGACAAAAGCAATGATTCTGCCATTTTTTTTTTTTTTTTTTTTTAGATGGAGTCTTTCTTGTTACCCAGGCTGGAGTGCAATGGCGCAGTCTCGACTCACTGCAACCTCCACCTCCCCAGTTCAAGCAATTCTCCTGCCTCAGTCTCCCGAGTAGTTGGGATTACAGGCACCTGCCATAATGCCTGACTAATTTTTGTATCTTTAGTAGAGACAGGGTTTCTCCATGTTGGCCAGGCTGGTCGCTAACTCCTGACCTCATGATCTGCCCGCTCTAGCCTTCCAAAGTGCTGGGATTACAGGCGTGAGCCACTGTGCCCAGCCAACTCTGCCATATTTTTATGCTCTGAAGGTCAGTGTAGGCTCCGGGCAGTGTGGGCGCTGCCACATATGTTGTCACTGATGTACAAGCACATCCTGTCCCATGGCCACCAGCCAGGATCCTGCTTCCCCAGTTCCCACCAGAACATCGCTGCAGCTCCTCTGAGTCCCAGGCTAGGTGGGTGTGCAGCTCCTCAATGAAGGCCCCGCAGCTCCTACTGGTCAGTGTCACCATGTTGGAGCCAGTGAGGCAGACACAGGTTCCAGTTTGTTCTTGTGGGTCCCAGTTATTCCTGTGGCTTCCAGTGTGTTCTAGTGGGTCACAGTCTGTCCTTGTTGATGCCATTTCACACCTGGCTTTTCTTCCCTGAGTGGGTAACCTACAAACAATTCATCACTCAAAGAAGAGTCAACATCCTTGCACAGACTCCTCCAGCAACTCCCACAATTGTGTAATATCTAATCCCCAAAATAAATCCATTATTCTGTATCACTTATAGTGATTCAGCGTCTCTGGCTGAAGGCTGCCTTGTATGGAAATCCATGCCAGAAATCATTTCAGAGGATGTGCTCTCGGAACCAGTTCTAAGCTATCTGAAATTGGTCCTCTGATCTTATTAGATTTAAAAGTATTAGTGATTCTGTTTCCATTGGTAAAGAGAGTAATGGTCGTGCATAAAAAGGAATGGCAAAAGTTATTTTATTACCTGTAGATATCTGTCATCAAGTGTCTTTGGAAAGCAAGGCTTCAGGTTGGGCATGGTGGCTCATGCCTGTAATCCCAGCACTTTGGGAGCCCAAGGCAGGTGGATTACCTGAGGTCAGGAGTTCAAGACCAGCCTGGCCAACATGGTGAAACCCCATCTTTACAAAAATACAAAAATTAGCTGGACATGGTGGTGGGTGCCTGTAGTCCCAGCTACTCTGGAGGCTGAGGCAGGAGAATCACTTGAACCCAGGAGGCGGAGCTTGCAGTGAGCCGAGATCATGCCATTGCACTCCAGCCTGGATGACAGAGTGAGACTCCATCTCAAAAAAGGAAAAAAAAGAAAGAAAGGAAAATTTCAGGATGACTACATAGCTCTTACCATAGAACATTTTATCGCTTTATACATAATGGGGTTGCTTGCCTGTTTTGAAATGTTCTGCAGTACTTGGAGAAAGAAAATGATGAGCTTAGGGCTTTAAATTCCCAACTCAAGGTCTGGCTAAAGGACCAGAAATCTTCTATGATTGCCCTCCCCGTCACCGAAAAAAAGCATTTTTTTCTTGTAGCTGTAGAGTCAAGGTTTCTGAAAATCACACCCAAAGTCCAATTCAATTGAGTTTAACTTTACAGGATCTCCTTTGCTAAAGTTAAGGCAGTGACTGGAAAGGAGAGGGACTCTAAAATTTGGGAAGGGGGTACGTAGGCATATTAAGTGCCGCAGGGGGCCCTTGAGTCCCCAGATCTGCCAGGCCTTCTTTGCTGGCAGAAGCAGCCCCTTTTAGCCTGGCTAAGGAGATTATTATCCTCATGGCTGAAGGTCCTGTAATGGTCTCTTCTGAAGTGGCTGCCTTACAAAGGACTTGTGACACTCCTTAGGAGGAGCAGTGGGTCAGGGTCTGCCCCACCCCCACCCCTGTTTCTCATTGATTCTAGAACAGACTCAAATTGCAGCAGTCTCCAACAGGTACAAAATATAAACCAGAAGATTATAATATGCCAGTTTATATCAACAGAAACCAGAAGGACACGGGTGGGAATCCAGTAAAGATGCTGGATCAGAATGGAAGGAATACAGTGTTAGACTGGACTCAATTGTTTAATATAAATATATAATAATGTATAATATAAAATTGAAACAGATTCTTGATTCAATTCATTAGCTCAAGTGGCTGGGAGTGGCACTAATAATTTTCTTATTTGATTGACTGAAACTGGACCCAAAGGGCTACACTAAAACTTTAAAGAAATAGCAAAGAGAATACTTCAGGTACAGAATAAACATCAGAGGGGGAAAGGTAATACTTCTTTTAAACATGTTGGGGCATAAGAATGAATGAAAAGGAATTGGTTCTTTTCTTACCCATGTGCAAGAGATTTAGCCCTAGTGAAGTTAATCTCATGTTTTACACTAATTCCAAGTAGTTCATGGATCCAACAACATCACTTTTTTCCCAGCCTTGTGCATCATTTTCAAATATTCTCACCTACTGAAGCCTGTGAAATGTGGTTAATTTTAATGAGAGATTCTAATGAAATCATTTAGCCATGTAAGCACAGGAACCTCTTTCTCTTTCCAGGTCTCCCTCCTTTGGAACCGGTCCCTTGGGTTGAGTCCAATAAGCACATCATCTTCCCCAGCAATAAAGACTGGCTCCAGTTTTGAGACCTTTCAGACTTCCATTTTGTGATTTCTTAGCTTTGTGTGTTAGGGAAGTTTGAACTTCTTCATTTGCATTGTCGCTTTAATTAACATGGCTGGGGCCAGAATCCAATAGACCACATTAGTCAACACTGGACAAGGAGGAAGAGTCGCAGGTGCATGATCTCGGCTCTGAGGGCTGTGCATTCTTCCTGCTCATGTCCCCAGAAACACTTCAGTCCTTGAGAGTTTCCGCAGAAAAAACCCCTCATGAATCTAGGGAATAGCATTAGCTGTATGAATTTTTTTTAAGCAGATTTTTGTCCCCAGATACTGCTCAGTCTCTTAAATTCTACTTCTTAATTTTAAAAAATAACAACCTCTTTATTTATTTATATTTTCTTTTATTATTATTTTTTTGAGAAAGGATCTCACTCTGTCACCCAGGCTGGAGTGTAGTAGTGCAGTCACAGCTCACTGCAGCCTCCAATTCCTAGGCTCAAGCAATTCTCTAGCTTTAGCCTTCTGAGTAGATGAGACTATGGGTGCGTGGCACACAGCTAGTTTTTTTTTTTTCTTTCTTATTTTTGGAGTGATGGAGGTCTCGCTATGTTACCCAGGCTGGTCTCGAACTCCTGGCCTCAAACGATCAGCCTCCCAAAGTGCTGGGTTTATGGCTGTGAGCCTGGTCTGGCCAACTTTCTTTTTTTTACAACTATTTTTTATATGAAGATTTTGGCCCTTAGTATTAGAGGCTGAAAAGGGCAATGGGGAAGGAAGGATGGGAATAAGTTGGTGAACAGATACAGAATTACAGCTAGATAGAACAAATGAATTCTGATGTTTTATAGCACTGTAGGATAAATACGGTTAACTATTATTTGTTGTATACTCTCAAAAAGCTAGAAGAGAGGATTTTGAATATTCACAACACAGAGAAATGATCATTGTTTGAGGCGTCAGATATTCAAATTAGCCTGATACGATCATTATACATGGTACACATGTAACAAAACATCACTCTGTATCCTATGAGTATGTACAGTTATATGTCAACTAAAAATAAAAGAAGAAAGCATGTTGGCCCTCAAAATGAAATTTGTAAAAGGAGAACAATTATGCCACATCCTCTTAGCACTCTAAATCTCAATGTGTCACCTACATGAATGAATTTTTACAACTCTAGATGTGAGTAGAAAGAGGAAAGTATTGTGAAAATCCTTGCCTAATGCTGCAATTCCTTATGCTCCATGTAATTACTGAAATTATTCAAGGGGAAGGATTTGGTCTCTTTTTCTGAACCTACATAGCACTTGTCGATTTAATTTAATTTAAATTTATTTTAATCAATAATTTTTATTTTAATTCATTACCACACCAATATCATAGTGAGAGAGTTGGGCTATCAGAGTGTATGAAAGTTAATTCCATACCCATTATATACTTAAAATATTTTATCAGAGCCCAGGCACAGTGGCTCATGCCTGTAATCCCAGCACTTTGGGAGGCCAAGGTGGGCGGATCACAAGGTCAGGAGACTGAGACCATCCTGGCTAACACGGTGAAACCCCGTCTCTACTAAAAATACAAAAACTTAGCCAAGCATGGTGGCACATGCCTGTAATCCCAGCTACTCGTGAGGCTGAGGCAGGAGAATCGCTTGAACCCGGGAGGTGGAGGTTGCAGTGAACCGAGATTGCGCCACTGCACTCCAGCCTGGGCAACAGAGTGGGAATCCATCTCAAAAAAAAAATATTTAATAAGAAATCTAAGGCTTGGTTAAATGTTGCAGCACGTAAACCCACACATTCTAATTCCAACTGATCAAATTATTAAATTCAGAGCAATATACTGCAGTTTTAATAAGAAAAATAATCTTGACCTCTTTTACCCCTGTACTAAAAGTGTGAACAGAGTTTTACAGACACAACCTGCTAGTTAATTGCTTAATAACCTTGCACTGATTTATGCCACTGTAGCAATTTTATGCTGGTTTTTCCAGTAGCAAAGCAGAGGTGCGGTTGTTCTGTTAAAGTGACCATTATGCAAGTTCCAACTTTAAACAACTCTGCTCATCAGTGTTTGCAAACTGAAACATCCTTAAAACTAGTGCAAACCTCCAGGGGAGGATTTTGTCTTATACAAAACCTTTACTTGAGATTTTCATTTTCTCCCATAAAGTGTAACAACAGTAAATCCCACTGTTTGACAATCACTTTATACTAATTTCTCATACACTCAAGCCAAAAAGAGTCTTGCTCTGTTTGTAGCCAGGCACCAGGCTGGAGTGCAATGGCACAGTCTCGGCTCACAGCAACCTCCGCCTCCCACGCTGAAGCAATTCTCCTGCCTCAGCCTCCCAAGTAGCTGGGACTACAGGTGCACGCCACCCCGCCCAGCTAATTTTTGTATTTTAGTAGAGATGGGGTTTTACCATGTTGGCCAGGATGGTCTCAGTCTCTTGATCTCATGATCCACCTGCCTCGGCCTCCCAAAGTTCTGGGATTACAGGCGTGAGCCACCGCGCCCAGCCTAAACTTTTTAAAGCTCTACACTCTTGAACTTCCCCCATAAAGTTTCTGATTTAATGGCAAGATTTATAAGCTGTAAAGATTAGGAAGATCTTATAAAGTATCCAGTCCTTCTCACTTCTCAAATTTTTCTATGATTTTTGAATTTTACTCTTTTCTCTTCCTGTAGATGCTTTCTGAGACATTTAGAAGCGTGAATAGAGTTGCCAAATACAATACCAGACATCCAGTTAAATTTGGATTTCTTTTAAATTTCAGATAAACAATGAAAATATTTTTAGTATAAATATGTTCCAACTATTGCTTGGGATATACTTATACTAAATTTCTTTTCATGGTTTAGCTATTAATAAAATTCAAATTTAGCTGAGTATCCTGTGTTTTATAAAACAGGCTTAAGACACTCATGTATTATAAAATTCCACCATGTTTAATGTGCAGTTCAGTAGGGTTTAGTATTTTCACTGACTTCCATGACCATGACCATAATCTAATTTTTTCTTTTTGAGACAAAGTTTCACTCTCGTCACCCAGGCTGGAGTACAGTGGCAGTGATCCCAGCTCACTGCAATCTCTGCCTTCTGGGTTCAAGCAATTCTCCTGCCTCGGCCTCCCAAGTAGCTGGGATTACAGGCACCCGTGACCATGCCCGGCTAATTTTTGTATTTTTAGTAGAGGTGGAGTTTCACCATGTGCGCCAGGCTGGTCTTGAACTCCTGACCTCAGGTGATCCACCCTCCTCACTCTCCCAAAGTACTGGGATTACAGGCATGAGCCACCACAGCCGGTGACCACAATCTAATTTAAAACATTGCTACTACCCAAACAGAAACCCTGTGACTGTTATCAAGTGACTACCCATCCCTGCTCCCTCATTCTGCAGCTCTGCATGGCCAATAATTTATTTTCTGTCTTTAGAGATTTTCCCATTCTGGACATTTCACATACATGGACTCACGCACTATGTGGTCTTCTGTGGCTGGCCTCTTTCACTGAGCAGGCTTCCAAGGTTCACCCATGTTGTAGCACGTGTCGGTGCCTGCTGCATTTTTTATTTTTCTGTTTGTTTGTTTTGAGACGGAGTCTCACTGTGTCGCCCAGGCTGGAGTGCAGTGGCGTGATCTCGGCTCACTGCAACCTCCGTCTCCTGGGTTCCAGCGATTTTTCTGCCTCAGCCTCCTGAGTAGCTGGGACTATAGGCACACACCACCATGCCCAGCTAATTTTTGTATTTTTAGTAGAGACAGGGTTTCGTCATATTGGCCAGGCTGGTCTAGAACTCCTGACCTCGTGATCCCGCTGCCTGGGCCTCCCAGAGTGCTGGGATTAAAGGAGTGAGCCACAGTACCTGGCCTATGCTGCATTTTTGTTTGCGAAGTCTGGCACCCCTTCTGGCACAGCTCTGGCGTCATAGACATATAGAACAGAACCCTTTTGCCTATGAGAAGGCCAAGGACTGGACGTTACCACCAGACTCAGATCCAAACATCCCCGGAGCTGCTTCCAACTCTCCTACCTCCCTTTTGCACTCTCAGAGTTTCTCATTCTGGATTTGGAGACCTGGGCTCAAGGAAAGCCTCAAGAAAACAGGATTGGGGCGGTTAGGGGAGAAGTCGCTGGGAGGCCGAGGGAAAGGATGGAGACAGGCAGGTGCCCCGATTTAGGACCCGACGCGCCTCAAACAGCGGTCCGCCTTCTGTACCTCCCTAGGGTTTTTGGGGTGGCTTCTGACCCTCTCTTTAGATCTCCCTTGATGTCAGCTGTGGCCAGATTTTCCCTCCATGGAATGTTAGGGAAGAAGGTTAAGTAACACAATGGGGACTTCACCATCTGGGCTTGATTTCGCATCTGCCGCCGTTGCTCTTCCCCAAGCTGTCCCCAGCCTTCCCCACGCCCAGCCCAGACTCCCTACGGATGTCAGCGACCCTCAGGGATGTGGCCCTGAAGACCCAGGGTCCCGCCTTTGATCCCGATAGCACCTCCTGCTCATGGCCTTGGGAACCGCAGTCCAGGCACAAGCAACCACAGCTGTCACCGCACCAGGATGTTCCTTTTAGGTTAAGGAGGAGAAAGTTTTAAAACCTCAGAAAATAGCTCACCCAAATGATGTCTTTGTTCTTGTTTTGTTTTCTTTTCTTTGTGTGACTTGACTTTTCGCCTTCCTCAGAGTTAGAGACGTTTACCGTCTTCACCTGGGCAGAAGTTACCTGGCTTTGCTTCTGAGAAGGCAAATGAGAGACAAGTTGCCTGGCAGAGATGTGAGCAGCAAGGCCAGCATCCCCTCCGCCTCGTACCACAGGACCCTCCGTGCGGGCTGGGCAGAATGCAGGACACGCTCCACACCCCCCACTTGTGAAATACATATTTCAAATTCCATGTCGCTTTCCGTGTAAGCCTTCCACAAAGCCACAGCCAGCAGCCCCAGCTCCCGGAGAGCCTATTTCTAACATTTCTGTCTGCAACAGAGAAAGTAACCTGCTCTCACCCCAAACTACATGCTCAGCTGGCGGAGTGCATTTTACCAAATTAAAGGAAAAAAAAAGAAACCACTAACTATCGTTCTTCATAAACTCCTTTTTCTTTTCTTTTTTTCTTTTCAAGACGGAGTTTTGTTCTGTCACCCAGGCTGGAGTGCAGTGGCGGGATCTGGGGCCAGCTTTCATGTAATGCTTACTGAATGCACTTCAGGGGAACCCGGGCTTGGCTAACTTGTTCCCAAACTTCAGTTTGTTTGTTTGTTTGCTTATTTGAGACAGGGTCTCACACTGTCATCCAGGCTGGAAGTGCAATGGCGCGATCTTGGCTCACTGCAGTCTTTGCCTCCCAGGTTCAAGCCATTCTCCTGCCGGGACTCCAGGTGCCTGCCGCCACATCCGACTAATTTTTTTTTTATAGGGACAGGGTTTCATCATGTTAGCCAGGCTGGTCTCGAACTCCTGGCCTCAAGCAATCCCCCAGCCTCAGCCTCCCAAAGTGCTGGGATTACAGGCCCGAGGCACTGCACTCAACTCCAAACTAGTTTCTTAAGATGTTGTATTTTTAGTGCCCAATCCACTTCAAATTCCAAATATTTGTGGTTCCCAGGGAGCAGACTGTCATGCGTTGCGGCTTGGCAACCCGGAGGCCGCATTCTCACCTGTCAGCACTCTAGAAGTAAGTGAAAGCCTGAGGAGAGTTTGGGCTAAAGGAAGTGTAGTTTCTTTTGTGCTGTGAAACAAGACCACCAAGCCATGCTACGCATCGGACCCTGCGGGGCCACAGAAGCCTCGAGCTTCTGCAGAGAGGGGATTCCGTCCGCCGTCATCTCTCCCCAGGCTCGGGACTCCTCCCTTCCCTCAGCTTACTCCTCAGAGTCCTGCCCAACGAAGTGAAGGAAACGCTAGCATTTCACAAATTAGAGTTCATCATGTTCACCAATTAGCAACCACAGAACATATTGGGACTACATGTTTCTTGTATGAGTAAAAACAAAAAATTGAAAGTGAGAAATGTATAAAAAACAACACACAAAGACACCAAATGATCTAGATTTACTTTCTATCCATGGGCCCATATGTAAAGAAATGTATGTCGTGGCTCATGCCTGTAATCCCAGCATTTTGGGAGGCCAAGGTGAGCGGATTACCTGAGGTCAGGAGTTCAAGAGCAGCCTGGCCAACATGGTGAAACTGTCTCTACTAAAAGTATGACAGTTAGCCAGGCACGGTGGCGCACGCCTGTAACCCCAGCACTTTGGGAGGCTGAGGCGGGTGGATCACTTGAAGTTGGCAGTTGGAGACCAGCCCGTCCAACACAAAGAAACCCCATCTATACTAAAAATACAAAATTAGCCAGGTGTGGTGGCGCATGCCTGTAATCTCAGCTACTCAGGAGGCTAAGGCAGGAGAATCACTTGAACCCAAGAGGTAGAGGTTACAGTGAGCAAGATTGCGCCATTACACTCCAGCCTGGGTGACAGAGTGAGATTCTGTCTCAAAAAAAAAAAAAATGCACATATGTATCTCGGTAATTTCCAAACATATTATAATGAACCCTTAAGTAGCTATCTCAGTAATTCCTGAACATATTTCCTTCAACAGCCCACTTATAAGGCACAAATTATAGTTATTTTACCAATCTACCCATCAATCGTATACTGAACATGCCTATAGTACGTAAGGCACTGTGAAACTAGTACCTGAATTAAAAGTACTGAATGCATCTCTTGCAAGTTCCTGTAATTCTAAACTATCTCAAAATAAAAATTTTATTTATTTATTTATTTTATGAGAGAAAGAAAGAAGGAGAAAGAAAAAGGTGGAGAGAGAACAGGATTCTTACTCTATTGCCCAGGCTGGAATACAATCTTAAAAAGTTATTAAAAACCTCTTTTATACTGATAATTGTACTTAACAACAGAGACAGGAAGGAATAAAGGAAGAAAATAACAAACAGCCAACCAATATTTCATTTAAGGCTGTGAGATGCTATGCAAATGCTGAGGAGTAATTTACTTCCAATTATGTAGTCACTTTCAGAATAGGTGTAATATGATACTGAGAAAAATGTATGTTTTGTAGACCTGGAGTGGAAAATTCTATAAATATTCACCAAGTTTATTTATTCCAGGTCTAAATTCAAATCATAGATGTCCCTATTAATTTTCTATCTGACTGATCAATCGAATATTAACAATACGATGTCAAAATCTCCCACTATTATTGTGTGGGAGTCCAACTCTCTTTATAAGTCAACAAGAACTTGTCCCATGTATCTGGGTGTGCCTAGATTGGGTATGTATATATTTATGATCATTAACTCCTGTTGTTACATTGATCCATTGATCCTATGCAATGCCCTTCTTTGTTTCTGTTTGACCCTGTTATTATTAAAGTCTATTTTGTCAGAGACAAAAGTTACAACTCCTGTTTTTTTGTTCTGTTTTTTTTTTTTTTTTTTTTTTTTGCTCTCCATTTAATTGGTAGATCTTCCTCCATCCCTTTATTTTGAGCCTTTGTGTGTCGTTGTGAGTTAGATCTGGATACAGCGTACCAATGGATTTTAACTTTTTATTCAATTTGCCTGTCTATATCTTTAATTGGGGCATTGAATCCATTTAAATTTAGGATTGATATTAATATTTGTGAGTTCGATATTGTAATTTAATGCTAGCTGGCTATTTTGCCCATTAGTTGATGTAAATTCTTCATTATGGGGATACTCTTTACGTTTTGGTAAGTTTTTGGGATGACTGATACTGGTTGTTCCTTTCTGTTTATAGTGCTTCTTTGAGAAGTTCTTGTAAAGCAGGCCTGGTGATGATGAAATCTCTAAGTGCTTGTTCGTTCGTGAAAAATTTTATTTTTCCTTCATTTATGAAGTGTAGTTTGGCTGGATATGAGATTCTGGGTTGAAATTCTTTTCTTTGAGGATACTGAATATTGACCCCCACTCTCTTCTTGATTGTAAGGTTTCTGCTGAAAGGTCTGCTGTGAGTCTGATAGGCTTCCCTTTATGGGTAACCTGACCTTTCTCTCTCGCTGCCCTTAGAATTTTCTCCTTTATTTCAACCCTAGTGAATCTAGCAATTATGTGTCTTGGAGTTGCTCTACTTGAGGAATATCTTTGTGGTGTTCTCTGGATTACCTGGAGTTGAGTATTGT
>CAUYQU010035975.1:0-36253 GCA_963574635.1 Cheracebus regulus
GGCCATCTTGGATCTCTCTCCGCCCGGTGATGAAGTTTTTCTGTTTCTTAGTTTTCCTTTGGCAGATGGTCGTTCCCAACAGAGCTGGACCTTCCTGGGTTCGCTGTGCTTGCTGTGAAACTCTCAGTCCTCAGCGCTTCCAATTGCTGTTTTCCTTGTGGGGTTGGGACCAGCCGAGCCCATCCGTCCCGTATACTCCGCACCGGGAAGCACCACGCTGGGGCACCGGCAAAACAGCCGCGCCGGCCAAAAGAGTTGTGCTGGCGACCCGTGTGGCTCCTCTGCCGGGAATCTCCCGGTCTGTGGGCAACAAAAATTCGTCGGAAAGTGTGGCGTCCACTCCTTCTCTGCGCTTTCACTGGGGGCTACGTTCCTGAGCTGTTGCTAATCGGCCATCTTGGATCTCTCCTCCGATCATTTTAATAATATTGATCCTTTCAAACCAAAAGCATGGAATGATTTTCCTATTTGTATGCATCATTTATGATTTCTTTCAGCAGTGTTTTGTATTTCTCTTTGTAGAAATCTTTCACCTCTTTGGCTAGATGTATCCCTAAGTGTATGTGTGTGTCTGTGTGTGTGTGTGTGTGTGTGCATGCGCGCGTGCGCATTTGTGGCTATTATAAATGGCATTGAGTTCTTGATTTGGCCCTCATCTTGAACATAATTGGTGTGTAGAAATGCTACTGATTTCTGGATATTGTTTTGTGTCCTGAAACTTTACCAAAGTTCTTTATCAGTTCCAGGAGCTTTTTGGTGGAGTTTTTAGGATTTGCTAGATAGATAATTATATTATCAGTGAAAAGAGATAGTTGGAATTCTTTTTTACATTTGGATGTCTTTTATTTCTTTCTCTTACCTGATTGTCCTGGCTAGGACTTCCCTAAGTTTTAAAGATAATGTTTATTTTTCAACTCAATGTATTTTACATCAAATTACACATGGTCATAATGTAGAGAGTCAAATTGTTGTACAAGGCTTATTACAGAAAAATAGAATTCTACCTCTTTCCAATTTTTGCTCCTTAGAGGCAGCTACTTGCAGCTATTTGAAATAATTTTTATAATATATGCCCCCATATTTCCACCACTCTAAAAACAAACAAAGAAAAAGCAAACAAATTTGAATTTTTATTTTTAGGCCAGATGTATTGACTTCCTAGTGTGGAAAATTATACTTTAGCCTTTTTTTTTTTTTTTTTTTTTTTTACTACCTGTATCCCCAAGATGAACACATGTGTATCTCCTTATTCTTTCTCCTTTCTTCCCATTAGAGCTTTATTATAATTCTGGTTATATAATTTTAGTGTTTATAGTATTATGACCATATAAACACTAGACACAGCTGAGTCCAGTTGGGTACAATTATTTTTCCTTTTCTGAACAGGTTTTGGTTTCCTTGTCCATTTTCTTTTCATTTTAAGGTATGTTGTTGCCCTTTATTCTTAGTTTCCTAGATATTTGTCACTCTTTTATTCACAAACACTTCTTCAGTTGTGAAATATTCTTTCAATGCCATGATATACATTCAAGGTCAACTTCATCATAAGGAGAGTGTCCCAGCAGTCTTCTGAGTTGTCCACATCAGGACTGTTTGGAAAATTAGCTGTTGTTTTCAAGTGTCCTTCCACCATTATCTTGGAGATTCTCCTTCCATGTTGTATATGGGATTTCCTTTTACCTGAGTCCATGTCTTCTTCTTTGTTTTGATGGAACACAGCTTCCTGATGAAGTGTACAAGGAGATAAAGTTTTTGAGACTGTGTATATCTAAAATATTTTTATTTTACTCTCATACTTAACTGATAGCTGTCTGGAAATAGAATACTAGACTAGAAATCATGTGCCCTCAGAATTTTGAAGGCTTTGATCTATTGCCTTCTACCTTCCAGAGTTACTAAGGTCTCGATGCCAATGCCTACCATTTTCTCAGCACTATGTGCCAGTCATACTTCTATATTTATTGATACTGTTCATCTCTCTTAATCCTCACAACAGCCCTGTCAGGTAGGTGTTACTTTTTATTCCCATTTCAGATGAAGAAGCTGTGACACAGGGTTGCAGCAACTTCCTCAGGATCATAGGGCTAGTAATTACAGAGCTTAAAATTAGAATCCCGGTGAGCTGGGTTGAGAGTTCATGCTGTTAAACCTTTATGCCTTACTGCCATATTGATGATTGATCCTTTCAATAAAACGTAAACTTTTTATCTGGATATTTTTATTACTTTTTATATTTTGCATTTAGTATTCTGAAATTTCACAATGCTATGTCTTGTGACACATCTTTTCTCATCATTTTAAAAAACATATAGTGAGCTATTTCAATCTGGAAATACTATGCTCCAGTTCTGGAAAAAATTTCTAAATTACTTCTGTATTATTTTCCTTCTTGCCATTTTCTCTGTTTCCTGCTGCTAGATTTTATGGACTGCTTCCACTAGTTTTCCTATGCTTTTCTTGCTCTGTTTTCTATAGCTTTGCCTTCTTGCTTCACTTTCTGTAAGCTTTCTTCAAATTTGTCTCCCGAATTTTCTAATACATTTTTTGATTCTGCTATCTTATTTTAATATCTAAGTGGTACAACAGCTCTTCCTTTTCTCCTCTGAAAGTACTTCTTTAAATCATTGTTTTTCCCCCAAAGGTTTATTATCTTCTTAAAGCTCATTCATATACCTTATATATTCATATTCATATCAGTCAGAATACTTTGATTTTTTAAAAAAGTTTCATCGAACTTACTTTTTTTTTTTTTTTTTTTTACTGAGTTTTGCTCTCGTTGCCCAGGCTGGAGTGCACTGGTGTGATCTTGGCTCACGACAACCTCCACCTCTCGGGTTCAAGCGATTCTCCTGCCTCAGCCTCCCAAGTAGCTGGGATTACAAGTGTGTGCCACCATACCTGGCTAGTTTTTGTATTTTTAGCAGATTCAGGGTTTCACCACATTGGCCAGGCTGGTCTTCAACTCCTGTCCTCAAGTAATCCACCTGCGTTGGCCTCCCAAAGTGCTGGGAATGCAGGAGCGAGCCACCGCGCCTAGCCCAACTTACTGTTTTATGTTCACTTGTATTTTACTGTGTACTGTCTGGTGATCATGGGCTATTTGCATCAGAATGTTAACTGGAAGCTTTGAGCAAGTAGGTGGAGCTTATCGACTGGGTGTCTGTGTAGTGAAAAGCTGGGCTTTTTCACTGACGAATGTGTGATATCCGCATCTCTTGATTTTTTTCTCATTGTGTAGGCTGATTTCTAAGAGATAAGTGTTCTCGTCCCCTACCTGAGGAAGATTCTGGCTACCAACATTTTGGAAGTAGGGAAAGAAGGAGCATACGGTATACACATGGAACTGAATTTCCCTGCTTTTGACACAGTACTCACACCCTTATATACATGGCTGTCTCTTACTTGCAGAACCCTCTGTTTCTCCCTACCTCCCAATCTCCAGTATCCTACTGGGTCAGGCGGGCCGGGAGGCCTGGGCGAAGGGTGTAGGAAGCAAGTCTCTTCACATGGGAAGCAGAATTCTAGAACTGGCACTTGATCTGCTCCTTTAACAACTAGAAACCATTTCTCCAGTTATTTGTTATCTTTTCCTCTAGTACTTGCCCTCATTCTGAATGTCATTTTCCTTTTCCAAGACATCCTGCCTGGTTTATCTGATCCAAAGTATAATTGCTAACTCAGATTTTCACAGCTAGGAAGACAAATTAAAAGGTCATCTATTTCAAAATCAGATTTTCAGATGAAAAAATGCAGGCTAAGACAGTTTTTTTTCCTGTGGTAATAAAATTAGTCATATGCAATGATGTCAGATACAAAACGACAGTTTCAGATTTTAACTTGATATCTTTTCCACTGTAAGACTCTCCTGTTTCTCTGTGTTTTGTTTGTCATAAATTTCTAGGTCATTACCTACTTTGCCAAATTAGATTGCTTTCAGAAATGCCTCAAGTCACAGATGATCTCTGTGGCACCAAAGGATTTCATAGGTTTATTCTCAATTTGATAACCTGTTATCAAGCAAGCAAGTCAACATTTTAAGTGAGAAAAGGAAAGGTCAGCTGAGGCCATTCAAATCACATCTACTTACACAAATTGTTTCTTTCAGGGGAAAAACACAACAAAAGAAATTCCTGCATTGCAGTGAATGATTTGCTTTTGTAAAACTGACAATACGATGCGTAATTCGTTTCCTTTGTGCTGGGCCTTCTAGGAAGCTCAGAACCAAATAGTTAGCAATCCCCAGCAAGGAACTTTCAGCTGCACTTTTTGTAATAACATTACTTTCCAACTTCATGGTTTATTCCTACCTTCATTTTCCTTTTCAATCCATCTCCTTAATGCATTTTATATCATTTTTATCGACATTGTTTCATAAACCATTTCAAATTTTTTTAATAAAGCAGTGTATTAGTCCACTTTGCACTGCTATAAAGAAATACCTAAGGTCGGGCACTATGGCTTATGTTTGTAATCCCAGCACTTTGGAAGGCCGAGGCAGGTGGATCACCCGAGGTCAGGAGTTCAAGACCAGCCTGACCAATATGATGAAACCCCATCTCTACTAAAAATACAAAAAATTAGCCAGGCGTGGTGGCAGGTGCCTATAATCTCAGGTACTCAGGAGGCTGAGGCAGGAAAATCACTTGAACCCGGGAGGTGGAGGTTGCAGTGAGCTGAGATCGCGCCATTGCACTCCAGCCTAAGCAACAAGAGCAAAACTCTGTCTCAAAAAAAAGGAAAAGGAAAAGAAAAAAAAGAAATACCCAAGGCTGAGTAATTTATAAAGAAAGGAGGTTTATTTGGCTGACAGTTCTGCAGTCTGTACCAGAGCATAATGGCAGCATCTGCTTCTGGTGAGGGCCTCAGAAAGCTTACAGTCATGGCAGGAAGGTTGGAGGGAGGCATCTCACATGATGACAGAAGTAGAAAGAAAGGTTCAGGCTCTTTTAAACAACCAGCTTTCAGGTGAACGAACAGATCAATGACTCACTCATTTCTATCAGCGGGGACATTCATGAGGGATCTGTCCCCATGACCCAGTCACCTTCTACAAGTCCCCACCTCTAACACTGGGAACACCTCAATGTGAGATTTGCAGGGGACAAACATCCAAACTATGTCAGGCGTTATGTAAATAAAAAGGTAAAACAGTGTCCTGTGCTTTGTTCAATCACCAGTTGGTATAAGTATATAACATTAAAAAAAACAATTTGCTTTGGTGCCAGGCGCAGTGGCTCATGCCTATAATTCCAGCACTTTGGGAGGCCAAGGCAGGTAGATCACTTGAGGTCAGGAGTTCGAGGCCAGCCTGGCCAACATGGTGAAACCCTGTCTTTACTAAAAATACAAAAATTAGCCAGAAATCACTTGAACCCAGGAGGTGGAGATTGCAATGAGCCAAGATCGTGCTACTTCACTCTAGCCTAGGTGACAAAGTGAGACTCCCCAAAATTAAAAAAAAAAAGAAAAAGAAAACTTGTTCCATTTTATTTAGTGACCAGTTTATTCTCACACCTTACTCTCAGTGTCCATTGCAGAAAGCTCTCTATTATCCACTCTGAGGTTATGACATAACATGAATAATTTTAAGACCGAGAAATTTCCTTAGCTGTATAAATCTGCATGGCTCTTAAATCTCTTTCTAGTTCGATTTTCTTTGTAGTTTTTGACAGATATCAATAATTCAAAATAGAATATATATGTGTATGGTTTCATTGCCCTTAAAATATTTCCCTACAATTTTAAAGAATCCTCACAACAGTTTTGCCAGCTGTATAGTATTGGCCCTACTTCATATGTGTGGAAACTGAATTCCATAGAGGTCATGTGACTTGAAGGCCACACAGTAATAAAGTGACAGTGCCACGACGATGGCATGACCTTGCATTCTTGGTCCAGGGTGTTGCTACTGCAAACCACTGCAGCTTCTAAGCGTCTAAAAATCAATACCACATCCTCCTCTGAATGACACAAAGCCTCTTATGATGCTGACGCCATCCTGTTCTGCCCCTTCTTAACATGAAGCATCAGCAGCAGGGAGAACGGGGAGAGGCTCACATGTCAGCTTTTACTAAAAATGGCATTGTATTAACAGTCACATTGGGAGAAGACCAACCACTTTCTCAAATTGTAAGGTCTGGACTTTCCTGGGAGCATCTCAGCCTTGCACATTTAAAAATTCCATAGGTACTTTCAGACTATAGAGACAGAAGCTTTTCCCAAAAATTCCCTTTATACATCCAAACATTATCTATTACTATATAGTTTTGTATATGAATTCAAAGGACACAATTCTTTTGAAATAAGGTAGGTTTAAAGTTAAATAAAAAATATAGAGTTACCTTCTGAAAGGAAAAAACATAATATTAATAGTGTCTTTCCTTTGAATGAGAGCACTAAACTCAGATTTTGAAAATATCCTTTTATTCTTTTGAATCTTCTAAGTCCAGCGTCTCAAACTTACATCTAAAAGCTCTTGCCTTTCTATGTACACTCCCCAGGTTTTCACAAATGGTTAACCAGATATGTACACCCCTAGCTTTTCACAAAATGGACCAGAAACCTAGCTCATTGTTGACTGACCTTCTCCTCACATATTACAGCAAAACAAATCTTGAATTTCAGTCCTTCTGAAAAATTCTACTGCTCTCCTCCAAATCCTACCCGTATCTTCCTCCAGTCGCCACATAATTGGCTTCCCCGCATTTCCAATCTTTCTCAGCCCCCCAGGTCAATTCTTTATGCAGCAGGCAGAGGTGTCATATTAGCACGTTAGGCAGACCATGCCGTTCTGCTCTTTTTCAATGGCTTGGCTGCCTGAGCTCCGGCCCGGACCGACCTTGCTAGCTTTCCAGCATTCCCCTCTCGCTCCATTCCCCAGGCCATGGCAGCCTTCTTGTTCATCTTTGAAAAGTCCGTGCTTCTTTCTGCCTTAAGGCCTTTACGTTTGTGAGTCCCTCTGCCAGGTCTTCGCAGAGTTGATCCCTTCAATTCACGCCTTCTCACTGTCACATGTTCACAGAGATGCTCCTGACTCTACCACAGCATTCCCACTTCCCCTCTCCTCATCCTCTCTGCCTCCTGCTCACTCTTCTTCACTGCACCTTCACTACCTCACTTCTGTTGAATATTCATTTATTTGTGATCTGCCTCCCCTAGTGAACTCCACTGAAGGCAGGGGCTGCACTCACTGCCCCATCCCTCATGCTTACAGCAGTTCCTGCACAATATTTTCTTTCAGGTTATAAAGTAGTGCTTTATAATTAGAAGTACATACTTTTCACTAAGCATGAGCCAAAACCCCAATTACAGAGTAAGAACACTCTGCAAAGTGCAGCTTTAACAAGGGAAAAGAATGAGCTGTCAGGAGAACCGAGAAGTTAAATGAAGAAAGTGAAAGTTGCGCTGAACTTGACCTGAAACAAGGCATTACAGAGGCTAAGGAGAAGAGGAGAAATAATGAGAGAAGGAAACTAAGAGTGGAATTAAAACTAGGAAGGTCACTGAGGCCAGCTTCAGGGTTACATGGTACAGGACAAATCCTGTAACTCGCCATGGGAGAGGCTTGGCCGGGGCACAGTGCTGCCAAGGTCATTGCTCTGTGACAGAGCTTTGAGGACTCTTTAATGATGATGGCAGCCACTATGTTGAGAGGCTGGCTGCAGGGAGCACCTGAGATGGAACGTGAACAGCACAGTGCATGAGACAGTGTAGCTGATATCTAGTGACTGTACTAGTCAAAGACTGACATGTTTATTGTTTAGAAATTTTAAACATAACAGGCCCATGAGACACACCCAAAGTTTTTTAAAGATCAGGTTTACTAGAACCTAAAATGAGGTTAATTCTAGAATATTCACAAAAAAGATATTCAAAGACAGATGAACTGGCAAAGGGAGGAGGACAAGACAGAGGTTCTCAGGCGTGTACCTACGGACCTGACCATCTCTGTGCAAATGGTGTTGTGAGGGAAAAATAAGACATCTGAAAATAGAACCAGAAACATTGCTTACTCATCCTGCCAACACACACATACACGCACACACACATGCACACACGCACTCATACAAACAGCATGACACAGATGAATGTGTCTGTATGAAACCAATTAAAGGTCTCTTGATATTCATTTGATAGCCCTGTGAATTCAAAGCCAGAATCCCTGGGTTCTAGAACAGGTCAGATTACAAATTAATTAAGTGATCTTATGTGTCATTTCACTCCTCGAACCCACTTTCACATGCGTAAAATGAGAGGATTTAATTAGATCACTCCTAATGTCCATTCCAATTCTAATAATCCTTGTACCATAATAAGTGGCACTGACTTGGGGTAGGTAAAGTAAATTACAACTGTAACACAGCTCCTAAAGATTAACCCATCCAGGGCCGGGTGCAGTGGCTCACACCTGTAATCCCAGCATTTTGGGAGGCCAAGGTGGGCAGATCACTTGAGCCCAGGAGTTCAAGACCAGCCTGGGCAAAATGGCGAAACTCTGTCTTTACAAAAAAATACAAAAAATTTAATCAGGCATGGTCGTGTGGGCCTGTAATTCTAGCTACTCACAAGGCTGAGGTGGGAGGATAGCTTGAGCCTGAGAGGTTGAGGCTGCAGTGAGCCAAGATTGGGCCATTGCACTCAGCCTGGGTGAAAGTGCAAAACCTCATCTCAAAAAAAAAAAAAAAATCGACTCTTTGTTCCGCTTGTAGTTGATCAAATATCATTCATTCATACACCTATTCTTCATCAAAAAATACTTATTGAAAAACTACTATATGCCAAGTACCATTCTAGGAGTTTTAACAAGGAATAGAGAAAAGTCCCTGCTCTTAAAGAATTCCGTAATAATCCTGTATTAGAGTTCAAGACCAGCTTGTGCAATATAGTAAGACCTCATCTCCACAAAAAATTTTTTAAAAAATTAGCTGGGTGTGGTGGTGTGTGCCTCTGGAGCCAGCTACTTGGGAGGCTGAGGTGGGAGGATCACTTGAGCTCAGGAGCGAAGGTTGCAGCGAGCCATGCTAGCGCCATGCCCCTCTGCCTGGGCAATGGAGCAAGACAGTGTCTTAAAAAAAATCTGTATCAGAGTTTTCACAGTGTTGTTTTTAAAAGTTGATTTGTTTTCAGGGCTTTGATAAGACTCATTTGGTCAACAGAAATAGGTTCATTATTGTTGCTAAGGTTTATGTGTATGTATTTGCATCTGTATTCTCATGGCAATCACGTTGGAATTTTTTCTGCAAAGTTTGTAGACATGTGTACAAAAAGCATGTATATACAAATATACATATCCATGTTTTTGCATGCCACTGTGGTCTGTCAACTGTGCTAATAATGACAGACATGGCTCACAGCTTAGTCCCAGCAGCTGACTCACAGGTCTTTAGCCTCCATTAGCTCCACACTGGGCCTCGGACTAAGGGTACTATTGCTGGTGCATACAGCTTCTAGCAGCCTCTGTGTCCACACTGGGGTGAGCCTGCTGGGTGGCTCACGCTGAGCACAGCCTTTTCCCAGCCTTAAACAGTGCATTAGCCCCTCTTAGGGGTCCTTAGTTTTGATTCTGATGTCCATTTCTTGGAAAATGAGGTCATTTCCCATGCCTTTCTCCCTTTGAAGATGGTCTCCATCACTTAGAACTTCTTTTAACAGTCCTCTCTGGAAATTTATCTTCTCTTTCCACTGATCTGCCACCTATTCTTAGCACTCACTCACTCAATTTTGCCAAGACTTTATGATTCACTTTGAATCTTTTATTATCAGAAAGATATCCAAACAAGGCTACTCTGGTTATGGAATTTATGCCTCTTTTTTAAGGAAGGAAGAAAGACACCAAAAAGGACCTGTATTTTTTTTTTTTCTAGAGTCTCTCTCTGTTGCCCAGGGTGGAGTGCAATGGCACGATCTCAGTTCACTGCAACCTCCGCCTCCTAAGTTCAAGTGATTCCCCTTCCTCAGTCTCCCAAGTAGCTGGGATTATAGGCATGTGCCACCACGCCCAGCTGATTTTTGTATTTTTAGTAGACATGGAGTTTCACTATGTTGGCCAGGCTGGTCTCAAACTCCTGGCCTCAGGTGATCTACCCACACTGGCCTCTCAAAGTGCTGGGATTAGAGGCATGAGCTACTGTGCCCGGCCGGCCTGTATTCTTTAACTCAACAACAACCTGCTAAAGCAAAAACTCACACTCATTTACCATCTAGATGGGCATTTCTTCCTGCTTTGTGCTACCTAGTATCCCAGAAATGTGTGTTTTATAGAGAAACTGACAATCAAATATTTAAAAATATTATAATCTGCCTCACTTAAAAATAAAATATATAAAAACTAGATAACAGGTAAATTATTATTCCAGTATAAATTACATTTTTCTTATTATTTTGTGAGAGGTGCTTAAAATAGCATTCTCTGCTGGCAGACATGAAAGTGTGCTGCTCAGAGCGGCCGTCAAGGAAGGACTTGCGGTCCAGTATCAGAGCATGTGGTCAGCAGTCAGCCTCCACCGATGCCCTTCAGGATCGGCCTCAGTCAGAGAGCCGAGGGGATGTCATTCCCGGGCCACCCTTAGTCAGTGACTGGACTAGGTATGGGTATAAAAGCTCAACATGGAACACTCCAGTGGGCTCAGAAATGAAGATGCAGGTCATGCTACCAGGTAAGCTGCGGAGAGCAACAGAAATAGTAGCTGCAGGTGAGGGGGCTCTGGAAGGTTGAGTAGAGGAGGGAGATGAGCACCCATCGCTGCTCTGAGACCAACTCTAGCTACGGCAGCTACAGTCTGTGCTACTAACTTTGCTTTTCTCCACATTGAAGATCACCATTCCTACGCCCTCTCCACATCAAAGATCACCATTTGTACACGTTCTCCCTGTCGAAGATGGCCATTCCTTCACCCTCTCCACGTTGAAGATGGCCATTCCTTCCTCTTTTCCAGCCCTCCAACCATCCCCCACTCCCATCTCTATCTCTGGCTTTTATTCTTTTTAATCAAGCTTAGTCTTGTCCTCCTCGGACTGACACACAGGATGCTGGAGACTGACTTAGAGTGCTGGCTTTGCCCCAGGATAGGGCAAGGAGGAGGACAGCCAAGCTAGCTGGTTCAGCACTTCTGCAGCGTGAGGACCACACAGATTGAGCAGAGCTTCTGTCCCTCAGGCCTTTCCACTGGACACGAAACACTCCAAGTGAGGGCTGAGAAGGCTTATCTCCTTTCTTTGTGTTTGTTTCTTCATCTGAATACTAAGGACATTCATAGGCACAAGCTTCCTGGGAAGCTTCAGTGAGATGGCAAGTATGAGAGTCCACACGATGGATATGACGTACCCATTTTTTAGCAGGTTGATGTGCTGGGCATTGCGGGGTGGGGCATATATTTGCTCATTCATTTCTGCCCCTCTACCAGGGATGCATACAGGTATAATGAATGCTTTTATTGAAGTGCACATACCTGCTACAACTAGCAGAGTAAAAGAGAGAGCATCCTTTCAGAGGCAGGATTTCCTAAAGGACTAAAGCTGTTTGACCCTCACTGCTCTACAATAAAACTATCCCCCACCCTGGAGATTCCAAATTCTCCATTATATACTCCCAGGTGCCCTGAGTTCTGCAGGGATGGTAAAAAGTACTCAAGTAGCCCACACTAACCGTCTTTAAATAAAAACCACCACAAAAACAAAAAACCTTCATAGCCTTTGAGAGTTTCAATGGCACCTACTGTAATCAAATACAAAAAATGAGGTTACCCATTTGTAAAATCTAGTAATTACATATTTTTATTTGTCATTTATTGATTGTTTACTATATGCCAGGAACAGTGCACTTTACATGTATTCTTTCAGAACATCTGCCTTATAATTCTGTGAGATAAAGGGGTGGATACGTAGAGAAGTTATGTAACTAGCATGAACATAGCTGGTCAGCAGCAGACTTAATGTAAAGTTAATGGAGCTTGGTCTTCAGCTCCTTCACTTGCAGGGGCCCCTTCTAAGGCCCTGAAAGAAGCTCTAGCATCATGTTCACATGGTCATATGTTTGGGCTAAATTTGCAAAAGCTACATATTTTAACAGAAACCAGTGAAGGCTGCTTTCTCTTTTCATTCCAACATCCTCATCATCACACACCCCTTCTGGCATTGGAGTGGTCATGGACATTTTGGGGAGATGACTAAGGGCTGGTTGGATTGAGGACACATTTAGTTTGGGTTTAGTGGCATCCATATATTTGGTTAAGTCATCACTAGCCACTCCAGTGTAGGAGTTCACTGTGTCAACTCATCTGGCATCATGACATGGATGCAGGTCCAGAAGTTGAATCACAGAATGCATGTGACCTGCACAGCCAGCACTGGGAGTTTGCAGGGAACACAGGAATGACACGGTGTAAGGTGTGTGGAGTCAAAGCTGGTCTATGGCAAATGTTTCTTCCAAATCTTGTTGGTCACATATGGAGGGAGTTTAACACAGGTTTTTCCAAATTCTGCAACAATTCTAAAAATCAATACCAATAATGACCTGTGGAGCCAAAAGATACTTTTCTAAACAGTCATTTAAAAAGATTATGCCAACTATGCTAGAGGAGGAACTGAATCATCTTTCTATTCTTACAGTTGAAAATGATATTGCAAAATCATTGTCATATGAAGAGGTGACTTAAGGATTTGCTGGCAAAAAAGGTAGAAAAGAGTGCATTATATAAGCTATACAGTACATATAACTGACAGGTAGTCAATAAAAATATTGGTATTTTTCTGAATATTGGGATATTTTGGCTGTTTGTTAGCTTTTAAATTTCATTTTAGTTTTTTCTTTTTTAAAACACAAATTTATATTTGCTCCTAATTTTAGTTTTATATTTTGCCTTAGTTTTCTTAAAAGAAAGCTTCTAAAATTTGGCTAATGCCTGCAGCTAAGTAGCAGAGTCAGAATTCAAACCCTGGACTGTCTGAATTCAAACTGCTCCTTGCTATGGCATTTTCTTTTTTTCTTTTATTATACTTTAGGTTCTGAGGTACATGTGCAGATCGTGCAGGATTGTTACATAGGTATACACATGCCATGGTGGTTTGCTGCATCTACATTAGGTATTTTGACAAGTTTCCCTGTCATCTACATTAGGTATTTCTCTTGATGTTATCCCTCCCCAATCCTCCCACCCTCTGCTATCCCTCCCCTTGTGCCCCCACCCCACAACAGGCCATGGTGTGTGATGGTCCCCTCCCTAAATGTGTTCTCATTGTTCAACAACCACTTATGAGTGAGAACGTGTGGTGTTTGGTTTCCTGTTCCTGTGTTAGTTGGCTGAGAATGATGGTTTCCAGCTTTCTCCATGTTCCTGCAAAGGACGTGAACTCATCCTTTTTTATGGCTGCATAGTATTCCATGGTGCATATGTGCCACATTTTCTTTGTCCAGTCTAACATTGACGAGCATTTGGGTTGGTTCCAGGTCTTTGCTATTGTAAACAGTGCTGCAATGAACATGTGTGTGCATCTGTCTTTATAATAGAACGATTTATAATTCTTTGGGTATATACCCAGTAATGGGATTGCTGGGTTAAATGGTATTTCTATTTCTAAATCTTGAGGAATCGCCACACTGTCTTCCACAATGGTTGAACTAATGTACACTCCCATCAACAGTGTAAAAGCATTCCTATTTCTCCACAACCTCTCCGGCATCTGTTGTCTCCAGATTTTTTAATGATCGCCATTCTAACTGGCAATAGATGATATCTCAATGTGGTTTTGATTTGCATTTCTCTAATGACCAGTGATGATGAGAATTTTTTCATATGTTTGTCGGCTGCATAAATGTCTTCTTTTGAAAAGTGTCTGTTCATATCCTTCACCCACTTTTTGATGATTTTTTTTCTTGTAAATTTGCTTAAGTTCTTCATAGATCCTGGATATTAGCCCTTTTTCAGATGGGTAGGTTGCAAAAATTTTTGCCCATTCTGTTGGTTGCTGGTTCACTCTAATGATAGTTTCTTTTGCTGCACAGAAGTTCTTAAGTTTAATTAGATCCCATTTGTCTATTTTGGCTTTTGTTGCCATTGCTTTTGGTGTTCTAGTCATGAAGTCCTTGCCTATGCCTATGTCCTGAATGATATTGCCTAGGTTTTCTCCTAGGGTTTTCATGGGGTTAGGTCTTATGTTTTATAGATTTTATATTTTTTATTATTTTTATAGATTATGTTTATAGATGTGCATATGTTAAACCTAGCTTGCATGCCAGGGATGAAGCTGACTTGATCATGATGGATAAGTTTTTTGATGTGCTGCTGGATTCGGTTTGCCAATATTTTATTAAGGATTTTTGCATCAATGTTCATCACGGATATTGGTCTGAAATTATCTTTTTTAGTTGTGTCTGTTAGGTTTTGGTATCAGGATGATGTTGGTCTCACAAAATGAGTTAGGGAGGATCCTCTCTTTTTGTATTGTTTGGAATAGTTTCAGAAGGAGTAGTGCCAGCTCCTCTTTGTACCTCTGGTAGAATTTGGCTGTGAACCCATCCAGTCCGGGACTTCTTTTCGTCGGTAGGCTATTAATTTCTGCCTCAACTTCAGACCTTGTTATTGGTCTATTCAGG
This sequence comes from Cheracebus regulus, assembly GCA_963574635.1. Taxonomy (NCBI): domain Eukaryota; kingdom Metazoa; phylum Chordata; class Mammalia; order Primates; family Pitheciidae; genus Cheracebus; species Cheracebus regulus. The sequence continues at coordinate 14,591 of CAUYQU010035975.1, forward strand.
GATTCAGCTTCTTCCTGGTTTAGTCTTGGGGGGGTGTAAATGTCCAGGAATTTATATATTTCTTCTTGATTTACTGGTTTATGTGCATAGAGGTGTTTTTAGTAACCTCTGAGGGTAGTTTACATTTCTGTGAAATTGGTGGTAATATCCCTTTATCATTTTTTATTGCATCTATTTGAAATGTCTCTCTTTTCTTTTTATTAGTCTGGCTAGCAGTCTATCTATTTTGTTGATCTTTTCAAAAAACCAGCTCTTGGATTTATTGATTTTTTGAAGGGCTTTTTGTGTCTCTATTTTATTCAGTTTTGCTCTGATCTTAGTTATTTCTTGTCTTCTGCTAGCTTTTGAATTTGTTTGATCTTATAATTGTGATGTTAGGGTGTCGATTCTGAATATTTCCTTGCTTCTCATTTGGGCATTTAGTGCTATAAATTTCCCTCTAAACACTGCTTTAAATGTGTTCCAGAGATTCTGGTATGTTGTGGTGTTGTTCTCATTAGTTTCAAAAAACAGCTTTATTTCTGCCTTCATTTCATTATTTATCCAGTAGTCATTCAGGAGCCGGTTGTTTAGTTTCCAGGTAGTTGTGTGGTTTTGAGTGAGTTTCTTAATCCTGAGTTCTAATTTGATTGCACTGGGGTCTGAGAGACTGTTATGATTTCCGTTCTTCTGCATCTGCTGAGGAGTGATTTACTTCCAGTTATGTGGTCAATTTAGAGTAAGTGTGATGTGGTGCTTAGAAGGAGGCATTTTCTTCTCATTCACTGATAGCTTCGTTCTAGTGCCCCCATCATCTCTCCCATGACCCTCTATTACCCCTCTTCACTGAAACCCCTTCTGGATTGCCAGATCATATTATTCCATCGATTCTTTTTATCTTCTCACTAAAGTGGTGACCAAGAGATCACCACTAGCAATTCTATTTCCCTGACAATTTTCTCCTCCGAAGGCCATTCCTTATGCCATTTTTCAAAATTCCTAAAACCAGGATAGTAAGTTTCTTGCTTTCAACAACACCCATGAAGAGCTAACCTCCAGAACAACGTCCTATCTTCTTAAAATATTTTGGCATTTGTCTCACAGTGTCAAAATTCTTAGGAATTTTTTGAGACAAAAATTCTTAGGAATTTTCCCATCTTCCATTCCTGGCCTCATAGTACTTTGCCCTTCTCAGTACATATAGCCTTCATCTCCACTCCATTTGAGCTCCTCATAGGCATGACCATGACATGCAACTTGACATCCCTCAAAATAGCAGTGCACCCAAGACCTATAAAACTAAAATTTTCCTTCTCCCAGCTTAGGATCTTTTCATTCTTCAGTTATCCTAAACCAAGTGATTACCCACCTGGAAAAGAGCAGTAATCTGGTTCCTCTAGCTCCAGGGTGGGCTCTTGCCATCTCAAATCTATTAAATCCTATATTTACTTGGCATTTTTTTTCAGATTTTTAAAACTATCATACTTTAAGTTCTGGGGTTCACGTGCAGAACGGGCAGGTTTGTTACATAGGTATATATGTGCCATGATGGTTTGCTGCATCCATCAACCCGTCATCTATATTAGGTGTTTATCCCTATTGCCTCCCTATCCTCCCACCTCCTGCTGCCCCTTCCCTGACCCCCGTCCACCAACAGGCCCCAGTGTGTGATGTTCCCTTCCCTGCGTGCTGGTCATTAGAGAAAAGCAAATCAAAACCACATTGAGATACCATCTCATGTCGGTTAGAATGGCGATCATTAAAAAATCAGGAGACAGCAGATGCTGGAGAGGATGTGGAGAAATAGGAACCCTTTTACACTGTTGGTGGGAGTGTAAATTAGTGCAACCATTGTGGAAGACAGAGTGGCGATTCCTCAAGGATCTAGAACTAGAAATACCATTTGACCCAGCAATCCCACTACTGGGTATATACCCAAAGGATTATAAATCATTCTATTATAAAGACGCATGCACATGTATGTTTATTGCAGCACTGTTCACTTGGCATTTTAAAGTCATATACATTTGTCTACCTATTATATTCTCCAAAGAACTTTTTCTCCATTTTTCTCTCCTCCTCAAAAATTGCCCTACTAGTATTTGCTTTCTGAACAAATCCTAGCTCCTACTTTTCAGGAAACATGGAGGGCAGCAGTCGGCTGGTCTCGTCTCTCCTGAACAGCTTGACTTCACAGGCGTTTATTTATCCTGTGCATCTCAAACAAAGAGATTCCTTTCCAGGGCATCCCTGCCTGTGTGACCATCCCTTCCTGTGCCACCCCACACTTTCTGACACCTTGTGTCACGATTATTTTTGTATTTTCTATCATTCTTTCTCCCTGGTTTTTTCCCCTAATTTAGATTGTGCTTTCTACCAGTTGCTTGAAATAATTAACCAACTTTCAGTGACATCCTCTAGGATTAAAGGTCTAACTTGGACGCCACAAATATCAACTTTTCCAAGCTGAATTAAAGATCAAGAGGGATACAAAGATGTTAAGGGAGACTTCCACAAAGTTCCGGAGTGCAGAGGAACACAGGAACCTGCTCCATTTCAAGGAAACTTGCGCTGGGGTAAGTAGGAGAGATTTCTCCCAGGTAGGGATGGTTGTCTCTACCAATTTTTAGGCTTCAGTGACACACAGCTGCGTTGCCAAGAAAGAGGGGGCCAACGCAGCTGCACAGTTTCCTCACTGAGAAATATTACTCATGACTGTTCAGCCAAAGTACATAAACCCCTTCTGAGGAAAACGGTGGGGTAGGAACGGGAGCAGCACCATGCCCAGGTGCCCTAGCCTTGGCAAGATACTTTTGTATTGATATATCATTTTGTAAAAGGATGAAGAACTGGAAGGACATTTGAGATTCATCTAGTCCTGAAGTGACAAGCAACCTATGCTGGTCACAGGTGATCATCAACTTCCCACAGCTGATAATCCATCTTTTGCCTGCACTGTGTTTTTCATTAAAGTTGTACCAACACAGAAAAATCTGAAACCCTGGGACATTGGTTGGATCGAAGAAAGGGCTGCCCCTTCAGAAGAGGTGTGTGCCACTCAGTTCATCACCATTTCTATCATTCATTCAGTAGGCACTGGCACCTGAGCTCACAGTCTCCAACTTACTCCGATCTCCTGATATTACAAATGATAGAACTAAGACCCAGAGGGTTTACACAGTCATTCAAAGGTCGCACTGACAGTCAGACATCTGCCCTGATTCCTAGGGCTGTGCCCATCTACCGCATTGCTTCTCAAGGTGCTGGAGCCTAATATTTTTGATGTGCAGAAACAATGAGCCCGATCCTAATGTAGGTATAGAACACAAGCATCACTTTTTGCCATTATTAGCTTTGGAACCACCCTTTTGGAACAATGCAATTCATTCAGGAGGTCCTGTCACTGGGCAGATCAATAGCTCTGACCTACTTGATTATGTAACTTGCAATTATGTTTTCATTATAAAACTCATTACCCAGTACAGCAAGAAGAAAATCCTTACTTGTCTTTCTTAGAGTCTTTTCTCAAATTACATATGCCAAGGGTCAGGACTTCTTACCAGTCTTATGGTAACTTTTTTTGGCTTTTGATCAGGCAAGGAAAAAATAAGAGACTGTAACTCTGATTCTGTAATTTGTTCTTGTATTAAATATGTTGAATTGGCATTTAGGCAGCCAAATGGATGCTGTCCTAGGAATTATTTATTTTTTTAGCATCAGTATACATTTCATTTATTGCTACCTTGAGAGGCAAAAGAAGGGAGACTTCTCCGTTCCAAATCATAACACAGCCCTTTCGTCCCTCTTCCTGCCCTCCCTTCCTTGCTCCTTCCTCTCTTCCCTTCTCATCTTTTCCTTTCTCTTCCCTTAATTGCCATGCATTTCTCTTCCTTTACTTTCTCCCTCCTTTCACTCCCTTTCCTTCTCTTCTCTATTCTTCCCTTTCTAAATTAATCATGTATTGGTTATACCCCGTGTACTGGAAATTCTACAAGAAAAGTCCAGATGAAAATTAATAAAGAGCAGGGCAGGCAGGTGCGTGGATGTGTCATGATGATACAGAAGCGTGAGACACACACGGAGTCAATGTGCAGACATTGCCACTGTTCTCCTCTATGCTCTTGGGACCCCTCACCATAAATCAGCCTGAATTGCAAAGTCAGTACCTTCATCTTTATTGGAGGGCTGACCTCAGGCTTCCAGAACCCACTATGTAAGCCAGAAGTGTCTGTACAGGTATAAGCGTGGCCCATAATCAAAGACTAATCAGCATACAAATATAAATACTCAGATCCCAACTTCTAGGCTGGGTAGTCCTGAGTTCTCCATTTTCCAGAGTCTATGGGACAGTAATGATCAGTTACCCACTACAATAGCTGACTTACTAACAAGTCTTTTCAGGGATGCCTTCCCTCTCTAATTGCTTCCTCCTTTATCTACCAATGTTCCTTGCACCTCTCAAGACAGCTTTACTCAAATCCTTGGCTCAGAGTTTGCTTTGGGGGAAACTTAGGCCAAGATAGCAAAATGCGTGCCTTCCAGAACCTCTTGTCCAACGAGGGAAAAAAATAAGACTAAATAATACTAAAGTAATATGGGAACACAGGAGAAAATGATTCCATTTGGCAGAATTGGATAAAGTGTCAATTTAAGAAGTGGCATGTACATTGGATCTTAAGAAATAGGAGTTTTAAAAGTAGAAGTGATGAGATTCAATAACACTAGCAGATAAACAATTTACATCTGTTTTCACCTTTGATTCTCACAAAAGGCTTAAAAGGTAGGTCTTTTCTAATATCTTAATTTTTACAAAGGAGAAACTGGGATTTAGAGACAGTAATCAGCCTGCATAAGGTTATTTCACCTGTAAATGGCAGGGCTGAGGTTGAAACCCAGTACCATATGCCTCCAAAGTCATAGCTCTTCGTAACACTCTGCTTACACAGAAGAAAGAAAATATGCTTTAGAGGCAGACACATCTGAGTGAATCCACCCTCGTATTAGCTGTAGGTCCTTGAGAAGAAATTAATCTCTAATTCTGTAATCTCAATGGAAATTGGGGATAATTACTTGGAAGAAGGCTTGTTATAAGCTTTAACTGAAATATTACATGTTAAGTCCTAGTTCAATGCTTGTCATAGAGTAGGCACTGAAAAAATACAGCAGTAGCTGTTGTGAAGAGAATAATGATCATTCCAGGCATGAGAAAATGTTCTGTATGCATCTGAATACCAGCCCCATCACCCTCCAGTATGTCAGATTACTGCCCCAAGAGTGTAGTATTTATAAGGAGATTGATAAGAAATTTGGCTACAACAGAACTTTAGAACCTGATATTTAAAGGATATGTATGTGGAGCTAAGGAGGTTGACTTGATCTTGCAGGAAATCACCAAAGATTTTTATAAAGGGATAAAGAAAACATGTTTAGTTGTGCATTTTGGAATTAGGTAGGGATGGGGTTGATATGTTCAGAAGTGCAGTGTTTCTGCTTGTTTTTGTTTGGCACAGGGAGCAGTGACCTGGAGTCACTAAGGATGATGTACTGGAGAGTTGTGGGGTGGGCCTGGGGGCCGTGGGGTGGGCCTGGGGGGCCATGGGGTGGGCCTGGGGGGCCGTGGGGTGAGACTAGAGGGCCGTGGGGTGGGACCGGGGGCCGTTGGGTGGGCCTGCAGGCAGGAAGACTTAGTGAAGCTTTTGGGGAATGTTGTCAAATTTTTCCCCTTCTCATTGCTTTTTAAAATTTTTAAAACACACAAAAAATTATTACATTTGTGTGAATTCAGAGGGGCGTGTGTGTGTGCGAGACACAGAGACAAAGAGAAAGAGAGAGAGAGAGAGAAGGAAAATACCTTGGAACAGCAACTTTCCTCTTCAGGACTTTGGTTACATAATATGGAACAGACCTTCCAGGTAATACACTTAATTTCACCTCCAAACCTCTGCTCTGGAACCTTTCATGGAATTGTCACCCTTTGGTCTAGTTAACTATACCTCTAAAATCTACTCAGTCTGTGGTCATGGTCTAGTCTGAAGAATGTTCCGTTCAGCCTCCTTTGCTGATCTGTAAATGGGCAATAATAACTTTCCTGTTTCCCCTGTGGAATAAAATGCAATCTGACTGTATATACTGCAGATCATTTACAGACATCTTGCTTTATAGATTTTTAGTTGACAAACTGCCTCTCTATTCCAAAACATGGAGTCTCCTTCCATTTAATAATTATTTCTATGAGATGAAGCACTGGTTCACAGAAGCTAAATCACTATTCACTTAAATCATTTACTTAAATTTTGCAATCACTGCTTTAATGTTTAATCATGTGGTAGAAGCCTAAGAAGGATGGTAAAGATTGTATCATTCAACTGCACCTACACTGTATTAAGAAATAAGTCATTCAGTCTTGGTTCCTTTGCATTGTGAGGTTGACAGATTGGTTACCTTTCTATCTGGTTTTGTTACTTTCTAAAAATTGTTTCTCCAATAATAACAATTATCTCTTTTTCCAGCCATCAAAAGTAAAACAGCAACTTCATCTGACTCATTTAGTTCTCTAGTTTATGTCATTCTGCATCTCTTTTCAGACACTGGATTGTGTCACCTACAAGATATAAAAGGAGACTAATTCCTGGCCTGAGAGCCTTTGCTTGCATTGTTCCGTCTTGACCTGCTGACACCCCTTCTACGTTTCAATGCATTGCCGAAAATAATAGAGGAAACTGGGTGTGGGGACTACAGGAACTCTCTGTATTATCGCCACAATTTTTCTGTAAATATAAAACTACTCTAAAATTAAAAAGTTTATTTTAAAAAGATTATTTCAATTCAGAAAATATTGTACACAAAATTTAGATGTTGATTCTAGTCCTGTGTGTGTATGTGTGTGTGTGTGTGTGCATATGAGAGAGAGAGAGAGAGAGAGAAAGATGAACAGAGAGAGTAAGAAAGGTAAAGTGAGGCAGGTTGGGCTTGACTAGCATAAAAAGGAATCTGTCAAGGTGAAATTGGAAAGCGGGCCAGTTGGTTAACCATGGTGAAGGTGGTCAGTGTTTTCTCTAAGAGAATAAATGTTCAAATATTGTAGCCACTCCAAGATGGTTCCAATAATTCACATCTCCTTGTATTTATCCTCTTACGCAGACCTCTCCCACATTAAATCAGGGCTGTCTTTGCATGACCAACAGAACACGGCTGAAATGGTGGTATGTGACTAGTTTTCACCTTGTCTGAAACTGCTCATTCCAGAAGAAGCCAGCCACCATACCACAAATATACTCAAGCAGTTCTGTGGAAAAGACTTCACAGAAACGGAGGCTCACCAGCCAACAATCAGAACCAGCCTGCTGCTGTGCAAGCCAGCCACCTTGGAAGTGAATCCCCCACTTTCTCCAAATGACTACGGCCCGGCTGACATCTGACTGCAAGTGAACGAGAAACTGTAAGCAAGAATGGCCCAACTGAGCACTTCTTCACTTCTTGATCCACAGAAACCATTAAAAAGAATAAGTGATCATTGTTGTTTTAAGCAACTAAGTGTTGGGGATGGTTTCTATGCAGCAAAAACAAATGAAAATACTAATTCTGAGTGGCTACTATGCGCCAGGAACTCTACTAGGTGCTTTTGCAAACATTATTTATTTCTATATCTAGTCTTCTGACGTAGGTTTAATTATATCTATTTTATACATTTAAAAAAATTCAAAGTCAAGATAATTTATCTCCTACTTCTAAGCGATCAAATTTTGAAGCACCTGACTCCTGTCCAATGTTCCTTTTACCAGGTAAGCTTTGACTGAGGAAACAGCATGAGGAGAGACTGAAAGGGCAAACTGGGCAGGACACCAGGGCAAAGACTGTATTTTTAGCGTGTGTCTTGGGTGGAGGCGGTGGCAGGACTGGGAGAGAAGGAAGAAAGTAGGGCAAAGAAGAAAAGCACTGCTTGGATGAGATACGGTGAAAGGATTTCAAGCAAAAGTGGATTTGCACCGAGAGGCATCTGGGAACTCGGTGTCAACTAGCCATTTATCACTGAGGGCTCTCACATGTCCAGCTCCATTTTGTAAAGGTTAAGAATACTGAAAAAACAGTGCTGTGTTGGCGTATGTGTGACTGGATTAATTCAGAGAGAAAGCACACATAACAATGAATCTGCTGGTGTCTAGATAGGAGAGTGGTTATAGAAATATTTTGAACTGAATTTTATAATCCCTGTTCCAAAGAAAGTAGTTTACCACATTTGGGAATGTAGTCCTTCTGCAAACTTTTGCTAAAAAGACCTTCTCTCCCTTTCTTTACCAATAATTCTCATTTATGTTACTTGCAAACCTCCAGGGGTTCATAAATATTCACATACACAAATTGAGTACTGATAGAGTGATATAACTGCATGCATGAGTCAACATCTTGGAATTTATTTCCATAAACTTCAATTTGTAAACCAGAGAACAGTTTGTTTTCTCATCTGCACAGTACAGTTTTAGAAGTATGATTGATTAACTCCTTAAGAAGAGAATCTTGTTTAGAAGTCAGGAACAAAAGTGTTTCTAGCTTAGAAAAGAAAATTATAGGACTGAAGAATAAAAGCTTTTGATATTGAGGGTTGTACCACAGCCTATGATTGTATCTCTTGATAGAACTTCTTTTTGATGTATTATCTTCCTTTAATTAGTGGGTATCTGAAGACATCAATCCATAGAGTTATGAAAGGATACCAACACATATTTTCACTATTTGGAGGACCAGCCATGTGTCTTTTTTAAAAAAACAAAATGAAACAAAAAACCCATCTTTTAACCAAATGCTTGAAAGTGATTACCTGTGACCTAATATTAGAACCATTTCGTGAGAGGGGTTTATTTTGGCCTGCCACTTGGGAATAATGATTGTAAACCTTAGAATCAACATAATGAATATACCTGATCTTTATTTCCTTTATAACATACGCCCACAGTTCTCAACTATGTATTTGATTTTCATTGTTAACTGGCCTAAAAAGTCATCAGTGCACAAATTCATATGACTTAGAAAAAGTTTAGTCAGAAAGCTCTGAGCTTTCTGGGAAGTTATACAATACAAAATACCAGTAGAAACAGAATTTTCCTAATTGGCAATTATTGTTATAAAGTTACCTGTAGAGTGAAAAATATGTAAGTTTAAGATATTTAAGATACTTTTAAAAATTCTCAGCACTTTTAAACTTAGGATGGAATCAAAGGCACCTTTAATTTCTAGGCAGCAAGTCTAACCAGCTGCATTTGTGAAGGTAATGCTAACTAATATAAGAGATAAATCCCCATATCCTAGAGGCTGGACATGAGAGGAGTTTACCTTTCACTTAGGTAAAATCCTGATTGACAAGTGACTTGCCACCAAATAATTCAAAGACCTGGGGTCTTGTACCCTGTGGCTGTAACCGTTTCATCCCATTGATTTCAAGGCCACTGTCTCATTTGCATCAAGCTGGAAGGTGAAGGGACAATGAACATTACCCATGGGAGGTTTCGTAAATTAATTATAAAAGGACTGCTTCACCTTTGGTCTCATCCTACTGGCCAAAGTTTAGTCACATGACATATCTAACCACAAAGGAGGCTGGAAAATATAATTTACCTGGAGGTACAGAAAGAAGAGGAAAGATTTGGTGTCATCAGCTAGCAATTTCTGTCACAACAGGCAATGGCTTTATACCCTTTTAACAATAATTCGAAAGCCTAAAAAAACAGAACATTTCTATTTACCAATATTTTGGGGGAAGAAATCACCAGCATTAATTTTTCTAAGTGCTCTGATTTGTCATTATCCAGTTCAGGGGAATGAGGAGAAGACCATTTCTCAAACTTTGTGTTACTAGTGACAGAACTGTCTGGAATCATTGTCTCGAGTTTGCCTAAGCTGTATAAACATGAGCTCTGTCCCTGTAAAGTGGCCTCATGTATCTCACTTTGTCATTGTTGACTTCAGTAGAACCTGAGAAGTGGTTTATGAAAATATCTCACTCTGTGGATTGCTGAAGCTCTTGCTTAATCCCAATGGCACCGAATTGTGATGAACTCCTTCTCCTACCACTTCCTTAAAATAAAAATACTCTACTAGTTTTTTGTTTTTCTTTTTTGTCTTTAAATAACACTCTGGAAATCTGTGCTGTAATGAAGAGAAGCTGGATTTTCTGGGAACGGGAATTATGGGAGCATTCTCAGATCAACTTGTTTCTTAGCTCGAATTTACCATAAGAACCACTTTTGATACAGGGACTCTCAAGGGAAATCACGAGAACCTCAGAAATTTGCTTGGAGTTTCCAGGTTAAGTGGAATGGGAAGGCTGTGACAAGTGGCTGTGGCACCTACAATCATCATGATGAGCAGCCTGAGGCCCTAAATCAGAAACTCATTGCCCCTACACACACACGCACAGGCACACACACGCATGCACGTACCCATACACTCACACGTGCAGACACACACACATCTTATTTCAACTCAGCCCATTAAAGTCAGAATTTTGAATGTGCTATTTTATGATGATGTTAACAGTATTGCAGTTTAAAAATCTCATACCTCTCCGATCAGTCTGCCCATACTAGACTTCTTCCCTCTTAGAATTGTGGCAGAACTTACTGTCATAGCACTCACATAGCACTTTACATATATTGCTCTAGATTAAGGCATTTTAGTACCTTTTCCTTCTCACATTTTCATAACTAAGGCATTTTTACCAAAAGAAACACAAAATTTTATTCAATTAGCTATCTCCAATTTTCCAAATTGATTTTCCACTTATCTATATGCATTTTGGTTCTCATTGTCGTTTATGTTCTTATTAATATATTTTAATCTCTTTTTACCTCATTTAGTGACCCTAAATGAATCTAGTTTTGGAAAAGTTAGTATTTAATATTTGTTTATTGACAAGTATTATTGACCTCTTACTATGTGGTAGGCACTGTTCTGGGTTACGGGAGACGGATAAATGAGACGGAAATTTTGCTTCAAGTAGCTTACATTCTAGGAGTGGGGTTAGGAAGATAGACAATGAGACGTAAAGATATCAATGAGATAATGAGGCAAGTGTGGGGTGTGAAGACTTATGTGATGAGAAGGATGAAGCTGTGTGAAGACTCAGGGGTGGCATATTTCAAGCAGAAAAACAGCAATTGCAAAAGCGGGTTTGGTGAGTTGCAGGTAGAGCACAAAGGCCACTGTGGCCAAAGCAAAATGAGCAGGATGACAAGTGGAAAGTGAGAAGGTGGAAACTCAACAGGGGTCTTCGGGGTTACTGTAGACGATATCAAGAAGTCACAAGAGGGTACTAAGTGAGGTATGGTAAGATCTTATTTACACTCTGATCGCCCCAGTTACCATGTAGTAGATACATCGAAAGGCAGAGGACAAAAGTCTGGGTGGACACGTAAGCATCCGGTCTTGGACTAGGAACTTTAGTAGAGGAGGTGCTGATACATGCTTAGCCTGAGTGTATGTTGCAGATAGAAGTTACAGGGTTACTCTTGGATTAAATGTATGCTGTGGAAGAAAAAGTGGAATCAAGGAAGACTCTTAGGCAGAGATGGATTTTGGTACCATTTGTTATAACTGAGATGACTTGATGATAGTCATTCGTTCAAACATTTATTAAGTCAATATTTTGTGTCATTACACTACGCTCAGCACTGTAGACAGGGAGAATACTCTAAGGAATTATAATTTATGCAAGAGGTCATGAGGGCTGGCATCGAGATAGAGGAAGAACAATGAAGAGAAAACGACAAAATTAAGAACGTGGGAGAAGGAATTGGCAGAATATGGTGCCTGATGTTGAGAGAGAAAGATTCTGGAATGATTTGAAAATTCCTGATGCAAGCAGGTAGATGGCAGTCCACTAACAAAGACGGAGAACGTGTGAGAAGAAACTGGTTTGTGGAGAATGTCATTAAGACATTAATATTGGCAGTTAATAATTATCGATCACCTCCTATGTACCAGGCACTCCCCTTACTGCTTAATACAGACAGTGTCATTTACTCTCAAACATATATGGATGACAGTATTATTATCCCTCAGACTATTATTTTATGGAGGAGTAAACTGGGGCCTGCAGAGGTTAAATAACTTGCTCTATGTTACACATGTAGGAATTACGAACGGCAGGCCTCGAATCCATGATAACAATATTTGCAAATGTTGGGTGTGAGCTGAATAGACATTCACTTAGGAACACTTGGTAGACTTACAAACATGGACTTAGAACTGGGAATGTGTCGTGATGGAAAAGATGTGCAAATTATCAGCATAAAGGTGACTATTTGATTGCACACCCTGCATTGGTGTTCTCTTTCCTTATTTTTTTCTACCCCTAAGGTGTTTCCTGGGATCATCATCAAAATAAACTACTTGCACTTGAATCTTTTACCCAGAGTCTGCTTCTGAGAAAACCCAAACCTAGACAGAAAGTGACTGAGAAGTAGAAGGTGAAGAAAGAGCAAAAAAATGCTTTCTAAGAGCTTGGCTATGAAAAGAAAGGGAAATAAATAGGGAAGTAACCCCAAGAGAATGTAGGACTACTTTTTAAGGAGGTAAAACAACCATATTAAATGCTGGGAGAAATTAGTTAACAGAAAGGAAAACACTGAAGAGGTTCTGGTAAAAAATCTCTATTGTTTTCCATGAGATTAAGAAGTTATCTGCTCAGAGAAAAGGTGTCATAGGGTTTAAGGTGGCTGCCGAAGGGTTGAAAACTACAGATTTTTCATGAATTTTACATGATTTTTGTCGTAAGAGCTTGGCAACCCAAGAGTAAAAGTGGAAAAGATGACTGGAATGAGTCTAGTTAACATTTTCAGAATGGATTTTTTGAATAACCCAAGTGCTCAGGATAGAAACGAAGGTGGTCAGGTGAAGGTGGAAACAGCTCAGACATTGCCAGTGCCCCCAGGTCTGGCTGACCTGGCTACAGACCACCTGACTGCGGCTTCCCTTGCTCAGACTTCTCTGCTTTGTCTTCTGAAATCTTCTTTACCTTACCAATTCTGACCTACAGCTGCCCTGACCTTGAGACTTCATGAATATTCTTTTTCACTCTTTTTTTTCCAGTAAGATAAAAGGAGTTATGGAGTCACTGAATTGAAGATATTTTAAAGCTAGAAATGTTTTTGCCTATGAAGAAACTGAATCTCAGACAGGTACTAACTTGCCAAGATTATAAAACAAGTTATTAAGAAAGCCAAGACATTGCTTTTTCTTTATTTTAGAAAACTTAATGTTTTATTAGTATAGATTCGGGGGTACACGTGCAGGTCTGTTATGTGGATGTATTGTGCAATGGTGAGGTGGTTTTCTCGACTATACTCAAGTATCTATCACAAAGACAGAGACAAAGAAGCAAAAGCAGAGAGGCAATTGTGCAGAAAGAAAGAATATGGACTTTGTCCTTTAAAATGACAACTAGTTTGAAATTTGCCTTGCTTTTTTCTAAATTCTTGCTAAGTGTGTTTTCTTAAGTCTTGCTGAGCAATTCATTACTTTGATTTTCATCAGGAATACAGCATGATGATACAACTCTGCTTCTCCTACTGGGGCCAGTATCACCTTGCCTTTCAAGAAATGTCCTTCCTTCAGCTAAAAAGGATGAAGTGAGGAAGTGGATGAGATCCGATCACTGAGGTCAGCTAAAGAGTTTGGTGCCTACCACTGAGGCCTATTTCCTGCCCCCCAGGGAAGCACCTCTGCACCCAGCTCTATCCCAGAAAGCACATGGAGCAGAAGTTCAGGCGGGCTAATTAACCAAGAGCTCTGCCTTTGGCTGTGGAAATCATTAACCACAGAGCTGCCACATGGCCACTGGTCTTTTAATGATGATTTTAATTTACACACGAAGCTAACAGTTTAAAGGATGTTGCTCTGGGTAGAATTTGTGAGTCATGCCTAGGCAGGTTATTTCAAAGTCAATTACACTTTAATACTCTTTCTCCAAAAAGTCGTTCTTTCATTTTGACAACTTCATTTTATAAATACCATCACTGGGCTGTCATTTGCTTGACTCTGGGTAAATTAATTCCAACCAAGCATTTGTTACTTTAATAAAAGAAAATATATATAAAAATTGCTTTTAAAATTATAATGGGGCCAAGCGTGGTGGCTCACACCTGTAATCCCAGCACTTTGGGAAGCCAAGGACGGAGGATCATTTGAGGCCAGGGGTTCAAGACCAGCCTGTGCCATGTAGCTAGACTCCCTTCACCTGCAACCTTTGATCTCTACAAGAAATGCAAATAACACAAAATTGTAACAGTTGTGAAATCATCTGGATTTTGGAACTAGAAGGGACTTTAGATATTACCTACTCCAAGTGGTTTTCAAATAAAATTAAAATCTAGAGATGTTAAGTGACTTGTCAGAGGTCACAGAGCATTTGACTGGAGGAGCCACACTAGGTGAAAAGTCTGATATTTTCCCCTAAAACTATTAATGAAATTAGATACATTAGGATAACACAGTGTTCCAAAACAATGCACTGTTTTTCCAGAATCAATTAAATCCTACATAGTTGAGTGTTCCTGCATTCCGAATTAGACAGCTTGGCTCACAGGCATTATTGCTGTCAAAAGCCATATCGTCTCAAGCTAATATTCTTCATTTGAAAAGCAAAATCCATTTACTTGTTTTTCATTAAATAATAATACTTGTCTTGAGGTAATGCGGCCAAAAAATGGCAGTCGTGAAAGAAACAGCTTAATTGCACTCAGAATAGTACTTAAAAGAAACAATTATATCTCCAAGACTTGAGGGTATAGTCTATCATGATAAAGCGGCCTACCTTAATAACAAGGGGCAAGAGGTTTGCAGTATTTACGGTTTTACAAGTTATTGCACGTCCCGCCTCCTATCGTTTTTAAGATGACAGAGTCAATGACTGCTACTGTCTTTTGTGACTTAAGGCACAGAGATGCTGAGTGGCTTGTTCAGGTCACCCGCTGTTGAGCGGCCTGGACCAGGTGGGGTCCCACTCTCGGGTTCCTGGTGCTCCGTCCCGGCCCTCCACACGACACGAATGGCCCTTCAGGGAAGGACGTGTGGAGCCACCACTCTGTTCTCGTTGGACACCGGCTGACTGACCAGCTGCTCAGCCACTGAGTGTCAAGGCCCTGTCTCTGTCCGACCGGGGATACTTGGTCATTACTGTCCCCTGACTCCAGCACGGGCTCTGTGGGGTTCTGACGCACGGTACCCCGCCCCGACCACCGCAGGGCACATCCACCAAGTGGTACCACACTCCTCTTTGGAAAATACGCTTGCTTCACACCCTGTGGGCAACACCACAGGGCCTGAGAACACGAAGACTTCGGACGTGCAGAGACGGGGATGACACCTTCAAAAGACAGCCGCCCAGCCATGGCACTGAGACTCGTCTTGGAGTCATGCGGCTTCTGCACTAAGAGATAAAGGACAGGAGGGTACGAATGGCAAGACGCACAGGGCCAGGAAGCCCCAGCTGGAGAAGTTCTGGAATGTGACAGGGGGAAGCCGAGGCAAGGCTTCTACACTGCCGAGGGCACGCTTCTGCGCCCAAGCGCGCTCCCCCATGGCACTGCCGTCCAGCACGGCGGGCAGGCTTCAAGGACTCCGCTTGCTCTCCATCCCAAGCACTTGAGAGAAGGGAGCTCATTCTCAGTCCTCTGCAGACCGGTCGGTTTAGGCTATTCCAGGGACCTTCAAACCACGGCACTTACTCCACTCACTTCTATCAGGGCTTCTCCATATTCTACAAACCTGATCATACCCCATCTCCTCTCAAATAGAGTTGTCTCATCATAACAAAAAAGAAGGCGATCATGCACGCACTTAAACTTTTCGATATTCACTTCTGTTTTCATGTAGTTTTGTCCTAACTAGATGATTATACATGCCAGTGTTATCTTTATAAAATTATCAGTAACATTCTCTGTTACTGTCAGAATGTTTCTGTTTATGGCAA
Source organism: Cheracebus regulus (assembly GCA_963574635.1). Classification (NCBI taxonomy): domain Eukaryota; kingdom Metazoa; phylum Chordata; class Mammalia; order Primates; family Pitheciidae; genus Cheracebus; species Cheracebus regulus. The sequence goes on from CAUYQU010035975.1 coordinate 30,534, forward strand.
TACATTATTTGGTCACCACGGCCATACTTTGTACAATGAATTGACAATTTATTTGAACACAATACATAATTTATATTGGTTTTCTTATGCGATACCTTCAACCCTTAGAAAATACTTACCGAGTAGTTGCTATATTCAAAACATTACTGTAGAAGCTGTGAGGAATGCTAAAGTGGAAACATGGTTTCTATTGCCCAGAAACTCATTATCATGATGGAAATATAGATAGTAAAAAATACTGCTATAAGGTATACGAGTTATAAAAGAAGTTTCAATATTGTTCTGTGGGACAATGAAGAAAAAAGCTGATCCTTGGAATTGGGTTGTCTAGAGGAATGGGATGTTGTATGTGAAATTAACCTGCATTTTTCTCCTTTCTTCCTCCATTACTGCTTAGCCCATTGTATGTTGAATTACCTTTAACTGCTAGAAAATTTTAATAACTTTCTAGAAAAAGAACAGTTACAATTAATTTTTTTATCTCTTGTTTTTAAAAAAATATTTTTAGGCTTTGTGTAGTATCATGTAAATGAAATGGAAGAATAAGCTGTCAAAAAAGTAAATATTAAGAAAAGAGAATCTGGCTCAAGAGTCAATCTGTGCATGCCACAGTGATATTAATGATCATCAACGGTAGAAAATTCATTTTGAAATATTTTTCTAGTTATGGTATTGGCTTGTGATAACTCCTCAAAATTCTTTTTACTTGTTCCTTGATTAGGATATAACATTGTCAAGCTCAGAGATCAAACTCCTAACTTCAATCTCATTAGCAATATCTGCAACAAAAACTGTGGGCTCAAGTAAAATAAGCTCAAGAATAACAAAGTACGAGCAATATTAATTGTCTTATAATTAGGATGTCATTTATTGTATTAATCCTGAAAAAGAAATTTTGTTATTCTAAGAGTTTGTCTCTAGTTTAAGCTAACTGTTGAACTTCTCAAAAGGTGTACTGTTTTAAAATTATCAAGTACAAATTTGAAGGTGACATCCACCTTCATGCTAGTAGTATAGTCACTCATATTCTATGCTTTCAGAAAAGAAGTTACAACTTAGTACAAAGTGTTCTTGAAGAATGTCTCCAATTTCCTATATTAGCTGCAAACAAGATTCTAAGCGCTAATAATTTATGATGAGCTCCTATGAATTATGGGTTTGTCTCAGATTGGAAATAGATTCCTAAATCATTTCATTTAAAAGTAGATATTTCCTACCACACTGTATCAAAATGTAGTATCTGTCACTTTGAGGATCATTTAACATTTTCTATAAAGTTCACACTAATTAGACCATTTCTGTAACATTGTTCACCTAGAAATGTCCACGAGGACCTTTTCTATACTTTCCCTTTCAGTCATGGCTAATGCTTCCCTCTCAATCCTACTGTCTCTGTTCTTCACTAGAAATAATAAAGTGCTAAGTTTTTAGTGAAAACAAAATGGCCTGGCTGTCTAGAATACATTTAACTAACATCTCCGAAAACAAAAATTTCAGAGATATTTTTTATTCTCATAAAATTGTTTTTCCTGTTTATCTTTACAAATCAACATCAATGGTAGAAAGGAAAGAATTCATTTAAATTTTATAATATTTTATGCTTCACACACACACAAATCCTCTAAGGGAAATATTATTGTTGTACCTATTTAAACATGAGAAGCTGAGGCTCGGGAAGAGAATGATCATATGAAGAGCAGGTGACGGAGCCAGAATTTGCATGTTGGTCTGATTTCACATCTAGCTTGACACTATATCCCAAGTATAATGTTTGTGTCAATACCAAGAAATAACAGGAGATTTGTATGTAAACCACAGGACTCTTCTACCACAAGAACATGATACAAAAACAGGAACAATTCTTACTTTGCGAGTGACTGCTGACTGTTCACACAGTGTAGGCAGCCCCGGTACTCAGCATAGATACTGAGGTCTTCACCTTGGCAGGCCCAGAGCTCTTACACATCAGCAGAGGAATGGCGGAAACAGAGTGGCAGAACTCAGGGCTAGGTGGGGGTAGCTCATTGATAAGGGTTTCAGAGCAGAGATTAATGTTACAGTATTTAGTGAAATAGTATACACAGAGCCCATCCTATCCCAGAGTTCTCATGCTATCTAGGAATTTAAGTAACGTCATGCGCAAGAACTGACTATAATGCCTACCTCGGAACCTCTGCTCCCCTCCAGCTTCCAGATCCAGTCTCAGATAAGCAAACCACATTCAAATCCTCTTTCCTTTTGATGGGATATCCACACTTCCCTGGCAATTTGAATTCTATTGAGTCACCTATTCTGGAAGGGATGATGTAAATGCCGTAAATGTCTTTTTCTCTTTTCTTTTCTTTTCTGAGATGGAGTCTCGCTCTGTTGCCCAAGCTGGAATACAGTGGTGTGGTCTTGGCTCACTGCAACCTCCACCTCCAGGGTGATGGCGATTCTCCTGCCTCAGCCTCCTGAGTAGCTGGGATTACAGGTGCCCGCCATCATGCCCAGCTAACTTTTTGTATTTTTAGTAGAGATGGGTTTCGCCATGTTGGCCAGGCTGGTCAATGCCTCATTTTCTTATGTCAGTCAGCTAATGGAAATAGACAAGAGGGATATAGTTCAGCTAGCTCAACCCACCAGCCATATCTCATTTCTAGCTTTGGCTTAACCAGGACACCCTTGACATTTAGAGGCAGAAATAATCTTACTAAATGAAGGATCTGACACAGAGGACAGTGTATCCTGTTTTTAAAATTTGTACAGGATTCATAAATTTGCTTTGGAATTTGTGCCCAGATTTAAGTGATTAAGTTTATGTAGAGCAGGTAGGAGTTTGAATACATTTGACTCAAAAAATATGTGTGAAAGTCAAGTATTCACCTTTCAAAAATTTATAAGGAAAATATGGCAAAGAAACATACCTGCTACTGTCAAAAAAAAAGAGAAACCCACAAAAAACAATTCTGTCTCCTTTTCTAAGAGCAATTCAAGACCATGGATAGGATTTTATGTTTCTTATTGTCTTCAGCCCAGGTCATCTAATTCTTAAGAAATAATCGGTGTTCAATAAACATTTCCTATATAAACTAATTTGTTTTTTTCTTATTACAGGCATCTTCATATTTTCAAAGTTACTGATTTGCTGAAACAAGGAAAGCTGAAGTACTATAACGACATTTGAATGTATTTCCTTATCTGAAATTAATTTAACATAGACTCTCAGATATAAAGGCTTTTTATTGTACTTTAGGTTCTGGGTACATGTGCAGATCATGCAGGATTGTTGTACAGGTACATACATGGCAAGGTGGTTTGCTGCCTTCATCCCCCCTACCACCTATATCTGGTATTTCTCCCCTCGTTATCCCTCCCCACCCCACATTGTCCCTCCCCTAGCCCTGACCAACTGACTGCAGTATGTGATGCTCCCTTCCCTGTGTCCTTGTGTTCTAATTGTCCAACATCTGCCTATGATTGAGAACACGTGGTGTTTGGTTTTCTGGTTCTTGTGTCAAGAATGATGGTATCCAGATTCATCCATGTCCCTAAAAAGGACACAAACTCATCATTTTTTATGGCTGCGTAGTATTACATGGCGTATATGTGCCACATTTTCCTTGTCCAGTCTATCAACGATGGGCATTTGGGTTGATTCCAGGTCTTTGCTATTGTAAACAATGCCACATTGAGCATACGTGTGCATGTGTCTTTATAATAGTCCAATTTATAATTATTTGGGTATATATCCAGTAATGGGATTGCTGGGTCAAATGGTATTTCTATTTCTAGGTCCTTGAGGAATCGCCACAGTGTCTTCCACAATGGTTGCATTAATTTGTATTCCCATCAACAGTGTAAAAGTGTTCCTATTTCTCCACATCCTCTCCAGCATCTGTTGTCTGCAGATTTTTTAATGATCACCATTCTAACTGGCATGAGGTGGTATTTCAATGTGGTTTTGATTTGCATTTTTCTAATGACCAGTGATGATGAGCATTTTTTCTTATGTTTGTTGGCCTTATAAATGCCTTATTTGGTAAAGTATCTGTTCATATCCTTCGCCCACTTTTGAATGGGTTTGTTTTTTTCTTGTAAATCTGTTTTAGTTCTTTGTAGATTCTCGATATTAGCCCTTTGTCAGATGGGTAGGCAATTAATAGCCTACCAACTAAAAAAAGCCCAGATCCAGATGGGTTTACAGCTGAATTCTACCAGACGTACAAAGAGGAGTTGGTACCATTCCATCTGAAACTATTCCAAATAATACAAAAAGAGGGGCTCCCCCCGCAACACATTTTATAAGACCAACATCATCCTGATACCAAAACCGGGCAGAGATGCAACAAAAAAAGAAAACTTCAGGCCAATAGCCATGATGAACATCGACACAAAAATCTTCAATAAAATACTGGCAAACAGAATGCAACAGCAAATCAAAAAGCTTATCCATCATGATCAAGCTGGCTTCATCCCAGGGATGCAAGGCTGGTTCAACATATGCAAGTCTATAAATTTAATCCACCACATAAACAGAACCAAAGAGAAAAACCACATGATTATTTCAATAGATGCAGAGACAGACTTAGACAAAATTCAACAGTACTTTATGCTAAAAACTCTCAATAAACTAGGTATCGATGGAACGTATCACAAAACAATAAAAGCTATTTACGAAAAACCCACAGCCAATATCATACTGAACGAACAAAAACTGGAAGCATTCCCTTTGAAATCTGGCACAAGACAAGGATGCCCTCTCTCACCATTCCTATTCAATATAGTATTGGAAGTTCTAACCAGAGCAATCAGTCAAGAAAAAGAAATAAAGAGTACTCAATTAGAAAAAGAGGAAGCCAAATTGTCTCTGTTTGCAGGTGACATGATTGTGTATTTAGAGGACCCCATCATCTCAGCCCAAAATGTCCTCCAACTGATAAGCAACTTCAGCAAAGTCTCAGGATACAAAATCGATGTGCAGAAATCACAAGCATTCCTATACACCAATAACAGACTTAAAGAGAGCCAAATCAAAAGTGAACTCCCATTCATAATTGCTACAAAGAGAGTAAAATACCTAGGAATACAACTAACAAAGGATGTAAAGGACCTCTTCAAAGAGAACTACAACCACTGCTCAATGAAATAAGAGAGGACACAAACCGATGGAAAAACATTCAATGCTCATGGTTGGGAAGAATCAACATCGTGAAAATGGCCATACTGCCCAAAGTAATTTATAGATTCAATGCTATCTCCATCAAGCTACCAAAGACCTTCTTCACAGAACTGGGAAAAACCACTTCAAACTTCATATGGAACCAAAAGAGAGCCTGCATAGCCAAAACAGTCCTAAGCAAAAAGAACAAAGCTGGAGGCATCATGCTGCCTGACTTCAAACTATACTACAAGGCTACAGTAATGAAAACAGCATGGTACTGGTACCAAACAGAGACACAGACCAATGGAACAGAACAGAGGCCTCAGAAGCAACACTACACATCTACAACTATCTGATCTTTTACAAACCTGAGGAAAACAAGCAATGGGGAAAGGATTCCCTGTTTAATAAATGGTGTTGGGAAAACTGGCTAGCAATGTGCAGAAAACAGAAACTGGACCCCTTCCTGTCACCTCATACCAACATTAACTCCAGATGGAGTAAAGATCTAAACATAAGACCTAACGCCATAAAAACCCTAGAAGAAAACCCAGGCAAAACCATTCAGGAAATAAGT